>JASAND010008083.1:0-16622 GCA_030248195.1 Trissonchulus latispiculum | reverse complement strand
GCACGTGTGCAGTTCAGTAATACATTGCATGTGCAATTAACGCATATGTGAAAACAAACTTTAATTGTGTTTTCTCACTAATTACTTAATATTTTTCGGTGCTGTAAGCACAAAAAATATTCAGCTTTTCAAGCTCTACAAAACTATGTAACTTTTATCCAAATACGTGTTCTTCAAAATTCCTCAAATTTATATGCCAGTTTAGCACAAATTTAAACAAGCTCAAGTGAAAGGGTGGTAGATTGCGTTGAACCACTCGGCTGGCTGCCAGGGTTGCCAGCGCCGGATCGAATAGCGGTTCGGTACGGTTCCCCGAGCTTCTTAGGTAGTTATGTGGAAAGTAGTTAGCTATTTAGTTCGGTTAGGTCGGTAGGTCGGTAAGTAGGGACTGCGTAGAATGGCTGCTGAGACAGTGAGTGAGTGAGTTTTTGCATTCTTGGTAAAGAAAATAGCTGAAATAATTATATGCAAACACTCACTCACAAAGCAGCATCTTAATTTATTTTTTATTCAATTGTAGGTAGGAAAACTGATTAGCCATAGAATGTTTAATCAAATAATCAGCGATATTAATTCATAAGTTAGCATTACGTAGGTCTCAGTAATTTAATGTACTTAGGTAGTTAGGCAGTAGCTAGGTTAATTGTAGCAAACATCAAATATCTGACCATCTTCCAACCTCAGAAATTCATTTAAAAACATCAAGTTTTGTATACGTTTAAGATTAGCAGCGGGCCACGGGAAACAAGCCTGTTTCCCGTGGCAAATCAACGAAATTGGGCCAGAACCAGGCCAGAAATGCAAGTTTTGTTCGGTCATTTAATCTGTTCAAGCGAACCTGTGAGTTTCTGTCAGAATCCGTTTGTATTAAGCTAAGACGGGCCAGGCGGCCCGGTTTGTGCAAGAAAAGGATAGAAACTAGCAAGGTTTCCGAATAATGTACGAATAGCGAAGTTTACACGTTTTGTAAGAATTGTTTCATCCAGCTGCAAGTCAGCAAGACCTAATTTGGGTCCAGACGTGAGAGCATTACGAATCGTTTTGTCTGCGCAAAGAATTACCTCAAGTTTAATCAAAATCAACAAGTTGTAATCTAAAATGGCCAAGAAGGTTTGTTTTGTGACAAGAAGTTACTAAGAACAGTTAATTTTGTCAAAAAGGCAATAGCCAATGGTTTGATGTCATTTCGCCAATTCACGAGTTCAAATAGGGCCCAAAATGCACATTTTGGGCCAGGAAAGCAAAAGAACGAGTAATGGTTGCTGGGTTCGATTCCCGCACCATAACCTTGTACTAATGGGTTTTAACCCATTTGATTAAGGTGCGCGGATCGTCTCCAGTTCGGAATCGAAGCCAGTGAGCTAGTCGGACTGGGATCAGTCAGTGGAAGTCTTTGGATTATCAGAGTCAGTAGTAGTCGATTAATTATTGGATCCGGAAGCGATCCCTGAAGTTGAAGTTGGACCTATCAGACAGACAGTTGCGGAGCCTAATCACTGTAGGTACCTTGTGGACTTAGAGCATAACTAAGGTCGAGATCAGAGACGAATCCTGCCGGCACTTGATATCACTTGGGCAAACTGTACCGTGGACTTTGACATTCCAAAATTACTCATTATTTCTTTGCTAGAAAAATGTGCAACCTTATCCAGTTCAATCTTTTCACCTCCGGGGCTCAGTCCCCCCTGTCTCTGGCTTGAGCTTAGGTAGCAGCCAGGAGTTCATTGTATCTTGAGAGCAGAAGAAACCGAAGAAGCACCAATTCTTGAACTTTGTATAACTGTGTTAATTTTCCATTAATTAGAGATAAGTAAGGAAGGACTACCTAAACCCCCAACTGTTTCGCGTTCCTCAAATTCTATCCCACATAGCATCCCTGAACTGAGTGTCGGAGCGAAAGCGGTGTCCGACTTTCAGGGGCTCACCCAAAGACCGTCCCTAGGTTAATAATTAGTAACTTAGTTTATTGTGATATTAGTTTGACAGTCCTATTGTAAGGGGACGTATAAAGAGTAACAAAGCACAAGCATATAGGGAAACACACAGCATATAGGGAAATTGAGTTAGAAAGAGTTAGTAGAGTAGAAGGGTGTAAAAGGCGTTAAGAGTATCGACCTTGTCCCAATAACGTAATCAAAGTTGGTAATATTATTCCATATAGGAATAATATTAATAGGAACCTAGGAAGGGAAATTATCTGGCAACTCTGGTACAGTAATTGTGTACTGTATCTTATTGTACTGTAACCTAATCGTTAGTATTGTCGTAGTTGTTAGTTTGAACGCACAGAATTGTACGTATCGTAATTGTAGTATTTTCATTAAATAATCAGTGTGTTAGTTACCGAGTCTTATCACAAGCAATAGAAGGCGCGTTTGCCTTCAGGTACGGTGCGTGTACCGTCTAGTCTTATTACAAGCAAACAAAGGCGAGTTAGCCTTCACACACGGTGCGTTTACCGTGCAACTACTAGCCACAAGAAAGACCCGAAGATCCAGTGAGGAAGAACTCAACCAAATCCAGTGCTCATCAAGAAGGCAAGTGCTGACCCCGCTTGCTGTACAATTGGAAATCATCATCAAGGAAGCAAGTGCTGACCCCTCTTGCTGTCCGACGGAAGATCAACTCAGGAGCCTCAAACGAACTCACCGACAAAGACCCCTACCAAGGTTGGCCGCAGAGAATCTCTGATTCTGGAACACCACCTTTCAGAGATCTGGTGCTTAAGTCTGCTTCATTGCGAACAGACGTGCTGACCTTCCGTGTAAAGAAGAAGAGCTTACAGTGTTTAGAGTTTGGAACAGATCAGAGTTTTGATCTTGCTCACTTCATTACACGGTAAACTACTCGAATTAAAGCCCCCAGTGAGGATCCATTCCTGCAAACACCAGTGAGGACTCATCAATCCTGAACAAAGACAGAGGAATTGGAAATAAGGTAAGTAGTCCAGTGAGGACATCACGACCCAACAGAAGAAGAATTAAGCTGAAACGACGATCAACCCTGACCTTGACGAGAAGTCAACTTCGTCCATATCGATTAGCACAAGAAGAAGAGATGGATCAGCTTGAACAACTCAATGGAAATGGGGATGGACCCCCGAACATTCCTCCGCCTGTGGCACCTGGTTTTGGGCAGCCTGGCCACCCGCCCAATCCTATCATGCCGCAATGGAATCAATGGCCAAATTTCAACAACGGAAATGTGGAGGATCTTTTGGGACAATTGCGCGATAGCATTCAGAATCAAGCCATAGCAGCGTCATACCGCGATATGCCCTGCTATTCAGGAAAAGATCATGAAAACTTTAATGATCATCTTGCTAACTACGAGAGATTCAGCCAAAGGCTTAATTTGGACGAATATCAGAAAGTGATGAATTTCTCCTCTACCCTCAGGGGTCGAGCGGCAGAAATCTACAAGTGCATGCCCAGGGGGGCTATGCAGCAAGACGATTGGGACGCCTCTGTGAGGTCCCTCAGGGAACATATGATTCCCCCACTTACTGATATGCATGCAACTGCCAAGCTGCTGAGCATTCGGCAGATGCCACACGAGTCTGTGGCGGACTATTCTCTGCGGCTACAGAAGTATGCCCGCATAGCCTGGGATGATCGAGGAGATCCAGAATTCTTGGAGAATCTGAAGCTGAAGACCTTCCTGATTGGACTCCGGAATGAGTTCAAGCCACATGTCCCGATGGACACGACCGAATATTCAGTCGCATTCACGAAGGCAAGGCAAGCAGAAGGCGTATATCCCGGAGTGGGGACGCCTGCCTTTTTGGAGGTGGATCCTGAAGCTGCGGTTCCCAGTACGAGCCTTACAGGTCCAGCCTTGCTGAATACGATCACATCATTGGTCCAGAGCACGGCCTTGTTGGCCAACGAGATAAAAAGCATCAAGATAGCTGGATCAGAACAGTCCAGGCCTGCCCCGCAGCCTAAGAATGGAAACGACAAGATCCCCTTCCCGAATGATTTCAGATGCTTCAACTGCGGACGAGGAGGGCACTCGAAACGCGAATGTCGGTCTCCGGGAGGTGGAGCTTACCGGCCCCGAAACGATTATCCTGGACCTCCGCGTCCTAGCTATGGATCCAACAACAATGGGAACACGAATCAATTCCGCCCCAGCAACGGACCTCCCCGGTACCCGTCCAATGGGTACGGAGGAGACAGAAACCGGAACGGCGGTTATCCAATTAGACCTGGACCCCAAATCAGAATCAGCAGTACCCACAGCCGAGGCCTCAGTGGAACCGGAATGATGGGCGGAATGCCGTAGAGGCAGTGAATGCCCCATATGGATCACGATTTGCCGATGTTGGACAGCCCCGAGGTGGGCCCGCCCTGATACAGACGATAGCTATTGAACCTGAGGGGAAGTCAGGGTACTTCCCCCCGGGGGCAACTCAACTGCCTACTCAGATCTTGCAGCTGGAACAGGAGATCAAGGATCTAGGAGGTCAGTACTTCGCTACTCCTCCCTACGTCAAGATGGAACAGCCGAAAGGTAAGACTGCGTACACGTTGAACACGGATCAGGAAGCAGCGGATCCTGAGACAGAGAGATTGGATCGTGAGCTCCATGCCCTGCCTATGTATCAGAAGCCGATGTCTGTCACGTACCCGAGGACGCATCGGTTGGAAGAGCCACAGACTATTGAATATGGTTATCCCTCTCATGTGAAGAGGAGATTCTCCGCCGATTCAGGGGCTGCCCGTCCAATCACTGGAGGGAGCTCGGAGAGAGAAAGCTCTTGCTCATCTGAGAAATCGAGCACTGAGTCTGCACGACAGACCCATCCAGCGGAAGAAAAAGCGACTGAGCCAACTGATCTGCAGCCGGAAGAACCGGGAAAACTGCTCAGTGGCCCAAGTTGGAGGCCCTCGGTTCGGATACCTGAGGGAAGACCGACGCAAGCCAGAGGACGTTCACTGGGACGTGGACGCGGACTGAGAAGAAGTCCCTGGAGTCAGGATCTGACTCAGTGCTATCCAGCTCCTCGTTTTCAGTCAGTGCCGCCGCCCGATTCCATAACTATCGAACTTGGCGAAGCCGTACGGGAATTCCGCGTGCAGCTCGGGTTGTCACCCGCTCTTCAATTGGAGGCTATTCTTGACCAACAGAAGAAGTTGGTCCCGCCATCGCAGATAATGTCAGTAGGACCCGACCAGCAGCCCAGGATTGCTGCAGATATGCCTACCATCATGCAAAGCGCACAGAAGGTCCTTGCTCAGGGTAGCATGATAATGGACATGTTACGCGCTCCATTAGTCTCCGAAAAGGAACTACTGGGTCAGAATGACCAGAAGAAAGAAATGACAAAGACCGACTCCGCGGAACCTAAGAAAGAAATTCAGCAAACGCCTAACATCATTGAAATGGGCCCAGTTATGAAATTTGCCAGACGAGTCTTGGACCGACTGGGAATCAAGCCCTCAGAAGAGGAACTGATCTGGGCGTTGGACCCCAGTGTTTTCATGACCCAGGGAGGTCCTACTTCCTCGCGCCAGATGGAATATCGGATCAGTGACCTCATCAAATATCCTGAACGGGGAAGATTCAAAATCATTGACCAAGAAGCTATTTACGAGATCACCCGGAGAATTCTGAAGAGACTTGGGAAATCTGTGACTGATGAGCAGTTTTATTGCAGTCTGGACAGTGATGTTTTGGAGGCCTCTGAAGGTTCGCCTCACGCTGGCAGACTTGACCTGTGGGTTGAGAATCTCCTTAAACCAACCATGCCTTTGACCTGGAAGCAGATGGAAGCCGACAAAGAAGATGCTGATTCCTTGACAGAAGAGACGAAAGAACTGGGTCAACATGGAATCATGGTACTGGACTCGCCAGAAGGGAGTTCTGATGAGTCTATTAGTTCTGACAGCTCAGACGGAACAGATGAAGATCTGGAAAACGCGGTGAACAAACTCCAATCACAAAGGGTCCGCGTGAACTTGAACGCCATTGAGCCAGTCACAATCAAGACTAAGAAGAACCGCGGAAGTAAAAAGAAGCGTAAGAAGGTCATCAAGAAGATAAAGAAGATTTTAGGGGAGGTGCAGATTCCGAAATCTGACCTGTGTCCCCAGGATATCAAGTTTCTGCGCAGACTTCTAAAAGACGTAAGAACTAAAGAAAGAAAACGTGCTCAGAAGGAAGAGCGACGAAAGTGGCAAATGAAACAGGAAAAAGAGCGTTATTGGGAAGCTCAACAGCGATTCCTGCGGGCTAGAGCCCGAATGGAAGCCATGAATGTTGTCAGGCAAACTACGGACGCACCACCCAGCCCAAAGCGGAAGTCGCCCGCTCCGGTCCATCAAAGCACTTTCCGATCTAGTTCTGTTCCTGCCGTGGCGCGATTGCCAAAAGCAGAAATTAAAGAAGTCATTCCTAAAGCCGAAGAAAAGAATGGACCTGTCCCAAAGGCGACCGGAAAGGCTAAAGGCATACGAGCTCTTCCTGTGCCCATTTTGCTGATGTGGGCCTTGTTTGGCCTAGCTATTGCTATACTGATACCTTGCGTTAACAGTCAGGGTGGAGATGACTATTTCACGCAAAGGGCGAAAGAAATGAACACTATGGTGTCTACTAAGTGGGGTTTAGCCCTATCACCGAAAGGCTTGATGGCCACCTATACCAAGACGGAATACGTTCCAATCCTGATTCACATGAAGATGCCTAAGCCACCGCATATAGCCAAAATGCGAGCCTGGCTTTCCTCTTGCTCGCTCTGCGGGGGCGACTTCTCGTCCATTCCCGAGAAGTTGCAACACCAATGCAAGAAGTGCGACACACCCCGCGACCAGACAATAAGCGGCTGTCCGCACGAACCACATTTGGATGGACTGGTCCGAAACGTGACAGAAGAATATCATGAGATGTATGGTGGAATTCTGAACACGAGATACTATTCATCAGTCATGAAGATCATTTGCGATAAGAGTCCCATCTTGTGCAACACCTCAACACCGCAGTATCAGCATTACAACGAATCCCTGTACGCTGATCATGGCTATCAGCACGTGCAGTCCAAGCTCCCTTCGCGCCGAGACAAAAGGGCTATTGGAACTATCTTAGGAGTAGTAGGACTGGGATTGTCCATATCCAACACAGTGCACTTGGGATCCATGAAGAACAAAGTCAACGCACTCATTGAAGCTACGCAGAAGTTGGACGAACAGGTAATTGCCCACGAAGAAGCCCTTGAGAAGCTGGTGGAAGCGAATGAGAATGTTTACTCATTCATGCATTATTCATTACAAGAGCTCGTAGGACTAATCAATTCAGCCCGGTGCGAGGCTCTGACAATGAACACGCAAGTGCAGTATTCATTGATTGTGTCTAATTTCGAGCATTCTCTGAAGCACAGTATTGACAGTGTCATGGCAGCTGGACTTGATGGGAGAATATCCCCCAGCCTCATCAACTTCAAGACTATCCGAAACATAATCCACGGCCATGCCCAGCTGAATCAGTCAATTCTGCGGGATGAGCCTAGCCTGATCTACAGATTTGGAAAAATCTATCCTGTCAGAATGGACATCCGGACGTTGTTGTTTGGTTTCATCATGGAGATACCTACCCCTACAAGGGAAGATGTCGCGCCCGTCTACGAGGTCAGTAATGTTGGTTACAATGACCCCACTAGTCATGCACAGATGAAAGCTCCAGTTCCGCGATATGTGAGGCACGAAGCCACTCATAAGAATTCTGAGTTTTCAGAGATCAAACTATCCGAATGCCAGGCATCTCCAGGATTATGGGTTTGTCGACCAGACGCGTTAGTCGCTACTCCACAATCTGCGTGTCTCAGGGCTATTGTGTCGGCCGCGCCTATTGACGCCGCAAACTGCCGACAGCAGATGATGGTCAAGGTTTTGACCCCAGATACGGATTTTGCTTCCACGCCTGCGGGAGTGCTGATCCGGACAAGCCATCCAGAAATCATGGTAACTCAGACTCCGCAGTTGCAGCATGTATCACGAGGAGAAACCATTGCGGTACCCAGTCACGAAGTAGTCTGGCTGGAGCATGGTACCTACAACCATATTATTAATGATGATCTGGTACTGACTAGTGCCATTGAAGTCGTGCAGTATTCAGCACCATTAGTGACGTACCGAGTACCCTTTGAAGCTCCTAAGCTGGATGTGGTCCCCATCCAGTTCACCGATTTAGAGTGGGCGGAATATGAGAATCGAGCCGTAAAGAAGATTCTGAAAGAACATCACCGCACAGCTCCATTGCTGATTCATCCGCTCAAGGCCATTACCTTCTGGACTAGAAGAACGTCGGCAGGAGGAAGAACCTTTTCATTTACTTCGGCAGTATGGAGACGAAGCAGATGAGCGCACGAATCGAGCACGCGCTCCGAGCCCGGAAGCGAGAGGAAGAAACGCCCGAGTTGGCACTCCTCCGCCCTACGGAATGGACCGAGGAAGCCGCTCTAGAGACTCGTCCACTGGAAGGAGAGACCGAGTCTGGTGCCTAATGGAACCTCTCGAATATTCCGGGGAGGGTCTCCCCTCCGGCAGGTTCACCCCGTGTATTGATGTATCCATCCAAGGAGTCATCATTGAGGCTGTGCTGGACACAGGAGCCAGTATCACGGTAATGTCAGAAAGCATAGCGAAGAGGCATGATTTCGCCCTGGTGGATTTGGAATACCCACGTGAGAGCTCTTCGGCCACTGGACATCAACTGAACATCACTAAGGAAATCGAGGCCGTTATCTCATTTCCTGGATGTCCTAGTCACCCACCCATTTCACATGCTATCTTCATCAACCCCAACTTGCCTCCAGTGATTCTGTTGGGAACTGATGTGCTGGCGAAATTCAGTGGCTCCTTCGAGATATCCTTCGCTACGAGGGAATTGAAGATACGCCCTACTCCTCTGCCCGCAGCCTATGTAATACCTTTGACGACGCCTTACCACTTGTTTGAAGCCGCACCAGGAATCCCCTCTGACGGAAACACAACCCCTTCTATTCGGCCCCATTCTTTACCGTCCCGTGGGGGCGAGAGATCGCAAGGAGCCAGCCTACCTTCCCCTCGCCCTACAGAGCTGCCTCCTACGTCAGTGTTCTCGGCTCCGGTCAGACAGACGGAGTCTGAAACCGTATGGCAATATTATCACCGGTTCTGTGACCACGCCGCCCTCGTGTATGGTGCTCAGGCAGATTCGGAAACGGTAAAACTCAGTCTGGGAAGAAATTTCCTGTTTGGACTGCGAAGAGACATACGCCTCCAGATACCCTCCTCATCGGGTCATTTGGACGAGTTATATCTACTGGCTCTCTCCGTTGAGGATGAGGTCCGGAAGGACGGCCGAGTTCTTCCACCACCGGCGGAAGCTGACCCGCGAGGAGACCGAAGCACCCCTGCTGTGACCGGGGCCAACAGGGCTGCTGCTAAAGCACCTCTATCTGGTGTGGATTTCCGTGCCTGTAAACAGATGCTGAGTACCATTGAACAGAGAAAGGATGAGTCTGTAGATCACTTTTATTTACGGCTGCTCGGGTTTGCTGGAGAAGTGTATCCCGAGCGATTAACCGACAGTGCCGTTGATGCCTACCTCAGTCTGCTCTTCATCGATGAACTCCGAGGTGAGATACGCGACAGGACCAGGATGTATCCTGACACAACGAAAAGCCTATACCACTTGTACCTATCCGCCTTAGCTGGAGAAAGGCACTTACCTAAGGAAGAACAACAAGCCACATCTCCAGAGCCTCCAGTACAGCCCCCAGCCGTCAGACCCCGTGTTCCAAGGACCGTCCCCCCTAGATTCCGAGAAGACCCCAGCCGTTGGGAGACCGCACGGGAGACAATCATTCCACTGGGATCCGGAGGAGGATATCCTGACCAAGAAGACCTTCTTTTACCTCTGGATCATCTGACTCTACGTGCGCGCTCAGACGCCACACGCATAGCGCCGCCAGTGCGCGAGCGAACCCGTTACCAATCGGGAGCATCCCGGCCTCGGGATCTGGGAGAGCCTTCCCTGCGAAGGCAGCCGCACTAATCAGTGTTTAACATTGTTGAGATTAGGGGCAGAACTCAATGCAAGTTCTCGCCCCGGGAACGAGTAGTTGGGGAGGAAAAGAAGTAGTTGTTAGTTATTCATAACCTGAAAGTACATTTCTGAAGCTTTCGGTCTTAAAAGCAATATATACGGTGTGCAAGTCAAAAACGAGCAATTTCAAATTATTAATATACATATATATAATTAATTAAGCGTTTCGTTAACAAAAAGGTCCTCAACATTCGTTCCCAATGTGATAACAAAGAAAACTACAAAAAAGTATAAAATGTTAGAAAATATACCATAAAAAGCAACGTTTTGTGTGTAAAATAAGTAGTAGTATGTTAAAGAAAAAAGAAAGGAATTTCGAAGTTATAGAGAAGTCATTAGTATTTGTTGGAACTAGATGTAAAGAGTGAAGGAAAATAAGTAAAGGACGTACATAAAAGAGATTTTAGTGTTATATCGGCTAAGGCTGTATGTTAGTTATCAAACGCATGTTATTTACTGTAAACCAGAGTTGCCAAGGGAGAAATGCTCCCTCCGTTCAGCCCACCATGACCACATGTAAGATATGTACGGTTAATTGTAATATGTTATTAATAAGTGATTGTTCTTTAAAATAATTATTGTAGGAGAGGTGAAAATTACCTTAATATGTTCATAAATGTTGTATAATATTATCCATGTTGTATCTTGTAATGTAAATGGAATCTCCGAGATTACTGACGAAATCTCTTCCTGGTCGATACCAGTATATTAGCCGTATTCTTGAGAATACGGACAACTTGGTCGTTACCAAAATGAGTCTAGATCCCTGAGAGGGTAGAGAAAGAGAATAGAGAAAGTCGCACTGGTCGTTACCAAACAGACGCTTTGGCAGCTATGAAGGACGCACGGATTTCAGCCTGCAGTCGCTAGAACGCACTGTAAAACGGTTACAGATATAACTTTTGCAAGCCCAAAACTAGTGGGTGCTTATTTGTCTAAATTATTTCAGATGAACCAGCTGCAACTGCAACAGAGCTCGATCGAGCAGCTGAGGAAGCTATCCCTGTTTCAGCTGCCGTATACCCCGGCACCATCAGAGGACTTTCTGTACTTCCGGAGCGATTCGACGGAGTACAGGACCCTGTCGAACTTTGCCAAGCATCCCAAGGATGGGAACAAGCCGGTCACCATCCGGCACATGAAGAAGGACGGGCTCACATCAGAGCACCTGTATTGTGCCGTCCTGGCTGACCTGACCGGAGCCTTCAAGGCCGGAAAGGAAATCTTGCGTGAGCAGAAGCCGGTGGATGTCAAGACGAAAGCGCAGCGAATCGTCAAGTTGGAGCGGCTGCTGACGCATCCACATTCATACAACATCCTGAAAGCTCTGGTGATGGGTGGAGTGCTGTTCTCCAAGTACTCCATGCCATTCTTCCAGAAAGAGCTGCTCAGCACTGGAAACCGCCGGCTCATGGAAGCGACGGGAGATGCCTTCTGGGGCATAGCTGCCGAGCATCTGGACATCCGTTGTCGTGAATTCCGCACCTCCGCGGAGGCCACCAGGCGGTGGATCTCTACCAACGCGGAAACGACCCTGGCCACCAACGTCCTGGGCCAACAGCTGGAGTTTTACCGCTCCTACTTTCAGAATCCGGAGGGGCTCTACACCACTGCCCCTCGCGTGGTGATCATCGGAGGGAGCGCCCTCCAAAACAATCAGTGCGTGGACCTGATCAAGGAGGTTGCGGGTTGTCCCGATCCGATCCTCTTACCCATTTACATGGCCACTCCCGTCAGATGTCTACGGGTGGCCATGGCCATCAGATCGCCCCTATTGACCAAGATCTTGATCATTCCTGAAATCCAGATCCCGGAGGACCAGCCAGCCGGGCCCATCTATCAACAGGAGGCCAATAAACTGAAGGAGGCCTTTTCCCAGGCTCCAAAATACACGGAGTCGATACCTATGGTGCGGGCGTTCCCCACCTTGATTTACGTCCATCCGTGCGCGGATGCCACTGCTGAAATGAAGCGCGACCCCGCGTGGGCAGCCCTGGTCTGGACCTGCTACAACATCAGGCCGGACGGGACCCACTTCCGACCGCAGGACCCGGTCGCCGTCTTGCCTGGGCAGACCTTTGCCTATGCCCCGGACACTTACCAGCGGGTGGCTGAAGCCATCAGGGCGACGGACCTCAAGCGTCACTCCTATAAGGAGGTGCAGAAGAAGAGGCCGCACGCCGATTCGCCTATTTTCCGGCCGAGACACCCGTCTTTGCCTGTGCCGGGAGCCTCCCGTGGTCCTGGACCTGCGAGAGCCCGTCGTCAGGACTCTCGCGGCTCATCGTTTTCTGGACGGCGTCAACAATGGCGCCCGAGAGCTGACCGCCGGAATCCACCGTGTGGCAGCCGACCCGAACGGCGCCACAGCCCGGCCCGCCAACAACAGCAACAGCCTAGTCCTCCGAGGCAGGAAGAGGCTTCAGGCCACTGCCACTGCTGCCATTGTCCCCGCGTGTCGCCCCCGACACCCGGACTGTCCAATCTGTCGTTGGGACCGCCGTCCGAGAAACGGTCCAGATATGACTTTCCGTCAGAGCGACTGTAAACTGTATTTGTGTAAAGTTGTTATTATTTGTCGTACGTAAGCAATGTACTGTTATTGTGTTGTGCTATTATGTATTGTAAAGTGAAAGGTTAACTAAACATAGAAATGGAAGCGTTTTTCCAACAAAAAGATGATGTTTTTAGATAATAGCTGTATAAAGCAAGATCGCGTTTGATCACTAATTGCACCATTCCCCTGTTTCTGGAAGCCATGGATCTTGTATGGAAAATAAAGAGTCGGTACTCTTTGCAAAGATAATTAATTCGCCACAGAGTCGGTACTCTACAGCGCGAAACTAGCAGTCACTGAGTCGGTACTCTAAAGACGCTAACGCAACACGGAAGTAACAGAATGTTTCTTCAGCAATTTGCTCATGTGATGCAATGATTTCAGATCCAGATGGCCGAAAGTCAGCCTACCGGAGTAGCACCGCGCTCCTATTCACCTTTAATGTCTGCGGTGAATCCTGCCTTCCGCGACCCAATGGCCTTACCGGGATTACGTGTCCCTGCCCCAATGATGGCCGGTTGGCCAGTAGGGCCTCGAGCCCCAGCCCCCAAGATCCCGTTTGTCGGATTCCGGCCAATCACTGTGGCCACCCCTAATGCTAAGCCGGATATCTGCCCCCAGTGCGGCGGGCCCTTTGCCGCCCCTGGAGAGGCCATTTCTCCAGTTTCTTGTGTCGTCAAGGTTCCGCATGCAGCGGGCCAGTGCACTACGCTAAAGGATATCAACGATCACCCACATCACTCGCCGACGTTCTATCAAGCGGAGCATCTGTTACGAATGATGTCCGAGCTGCCGCGCTATTCTGCCACCATGAACCATCCGGGCTACAACGCCAAAGCCGACGAACTAGGGCTGCGACGCCGCAGCATGCGCATACAATACGACAATAAGATCAAGCCGACTCCTGGGATGACACCCCAGGACGAAATTCAGTCGGCCTTCCGAAATTTCCTGCTGGAAATTAATTTGGAACGGATGACGGAAGCAGATGTCGCCCAACTCATCAGGGCTCTGGAAGATATGAGGCAGGATATCCTCCTGCTAATCAACCATCCGGATTTCAAAGTGGAACAGGCGCTATATCCTGAGGCGCCATTCGGCCGTTATCCGCCGTATCCGACCCTCAGATATCCGCATGGCCCTCCAACAGAACCGCCATCTTTAGCAGAAAATTCTCCCCCCAAGAAGGAAACCACAGCCTTTTTAGCGGTGGAGGATCGGGAGGATGGGCATGAGGAAGACAGTGATGAGGAAGGTGATACAGGGTCGGGTGCAACAGCCAGCACAACAGAGAAGCCTGACCCCGGCATCGGTATGGGAGAATTAGATCCTCTCCCTCCCCTCGGAATTGACCTCCCCTTGCTTCCAGACGAATGGAAGGACAAAGTGCCCGAATACGCTGAGAAGCAGTTGGATGCCCTCAGAAGCTGCTTGGATGCGAAGATCATCCCAATCGTCGAGTACTGGCGGCAAGTCTCCGAGCTGAAAATGATGTGCCGCCAAAAGGCCACAGCCATCCGAGAAGCATCGGGTGTGCCCTACTGCCCAGAATCCCCCCTACCAGAAGAGGAAATGGATGACTACCTCTACGAGATCATGAACTATGATCTGTATAAGTATGAGGAATGTGAGGAAGATTACCTCTCAGATTATCCGGATACAGACTGCAGCCCCTTTGGATACCCGGACACGGATTAAACTGTCGAGTCCCAACGGTGCAATTAGTAGACAGCGAAACTGTAAATGCTGACTAGCATAATATTGAAAAAGGTAAAAAGTCATATTATTAAAAATATACAAAAAAATGACATATATAAAACCCAAAACTTGTTGTGTGTAATTGGTTGTGTATATTTGTTTGTCATTGTCTGCCATTTGTTGCTGTACAGTCATTTTGGTTTGAAGATTTTCCGTTGAAGGTATTACAAAAAGGCCAAAATTGCCAAAGGTTGTAAAGATTTAGCTAGTTGAACATTCAGTGAATCACTTCAGTAATTGTACTTGTGTTTTGTTGTACAGGATATTCGCTTGTTATGTTATGGTTATTAATTGGTCATGGTTGGGAAAGGAAGTCAGCGATTTGACTCACGAACTAAGCACGAACGGTAATGGCAAGACTTGTTATGAATCGAACTAATAACTCAAAGTACTTGTAGAAAACTAGTCAGGCTGTAGGTTATAAATACTGTCTTTGTTATTATGCTACTTTTGGGTAGTTTGTATTTTTGTGCTTCGTTGTAGTTGTTTGATTACTGTTCATATTTGTAATTGTCTCCAAGCAGTTATTACGTAAGATGTCTTGCACTGTGTACAGGCTTGGTGATTTTGTATCTTTGGAACTTGTTTAGCTAGGATATGGTGATGGGTTGTATTCTGTAGTTGTGGAATTTGTTTAGCTAGGATATGGTGGTGGGTTGTATCTTGTATTTTATGCTTGTGACGGTTCTGAGAGAAGGAGATGAGAAGATTTGCAGAGACATTTCTAAAATCTAGCGAACACTGATTTCTGATATTAAGGGAAAGATCACATCCGAGATTGAACAGTTATTATAATTTTGTATTTCGCTACAAGTGTGTAATTGTTAGTGCTGTTATATTTGCAACCTCGTCTGTCATTAATGTAGGAGTTCAGAAACTGGGAATTGATAGTTTCGACGGAGATGTAATAGTTGAGTGTTTCGTCAGAAGTAATCTAAGTTCTTGTAAGTGACGTGCCATATGGAAGAGAACATTGTGTATAAGTATGCAGAACGAACTCATTAAAAGGTAACCGGCATTTCGATATTTTCATATAAGGGACGAGGTTCGAAGCGCGTTATGGGCGTTCAAACCGCGATTGGCAGAACGCAGGTCAGAGCCGCGATTGGCTAAAAGACCGGTCATGTGACCATGTTATTGATAGATTAATAGGTAGGCAGGATCAGTTAGTCTAAGAAAATGCGAAGAATAGGATCTAGGATATAGAGTGTAATAGTAGAACAGAATTGAGATACAGGAGAATTTAGAGATTCAGAAGTAGTAGAGGTAGTAATTCTGGGTAAGACAGGGTAATCCTGATGGGACCCCGCCCAGCTGAAGAAGTAGCAGTCATAGTAGCTTTGGGTAAGACAGGGTGATCCCGCTGGGACCCCGCCCAGCCGAAGAAGCAGCAATTATGGTAGTTCTGGGTAAGACAGGGTGATCCTGATGGGACCCCGCCCAGCTGAAGAGTTAATAATCATAGCAGTAGTAGAAGTTTCTGGGTAAAACAGGGTAATCCTGATGGGACCCCGCCCAGCTAGAGAAGTAAGCAAGTATAGTAAGTTCTGGGTAAAACAGGGTAATCCTGATCGGACCCGCCCAGTAGAAGAGTTAAGCGGTGAGAGTAGGGTTCTGGGTAAAACAGGGTAATCCTGATGGGACCCCGCCCAGCCAGAGAAGTAAGCAAGTATAGTAAGTTCTGGGTAAAATAGGGTAAACCCGATGGAACCCCGCCCAGTAGAAGAGTTAAGCGATGAGAGTAGGTTTCTGGGTAAAATAGGGTAATCCCGATGGGACCCCGCCCAGCCAGAGAAGCAAGTAAGTATAGTAGGTTCTGGGTAAAACAGGGTGATCCTGATGGGACCCCGCCCAGTGCAGATATTTGTCTGTAGTTAGGGATTTAGCCATAACAGCGTAGAGCATAAGGTAAGGCCTAGGATGGCCTCAGGTTGATTACTGATGGAATCATAGAGAGATAGTAGTTTTAGACACATTATAAGTCTTAGGTTGTCAAGGTAGGATTACGACCTCATCGCACAGAACGCATCACGCATTCCTTTATCCGTCCTCAGTGAAGTAATAGGTTAGATATGCTATAATCGCCAGTTATTAGCTGATTTGGTATCGTACTGAAGCAGTCGTAATTGTGTTTCGCGAAGGAAGATATCTGGGGGGAAATTTTATTACTTTTGGTTCTTCCCCCCTAGTCAAAAACCTAACCCTTTTACTTGTGGTGGTT
>JASAND010008082.1:0-24830 GCA_030248195.1 Trissonchulus latispiculum | reverse complement strand
TGAACAACGGCTTGGGAACAAGGAAGGCAAGCAAGGCAGACGGGCCCCAGAAGCAAAAAGGAGAGTGCCAGGCGCCGTACCGTACCGAATCTTGGCCAGGGGCCGGGTGGACCGTCGGTCGATAGGCTGGATAGAGATCCAGGTAGACCGTGGAAGCGAACTGATCGCAGAGCGCTTCTTCCAGGGAACTTTTTCCCACCAGACCTAAACAGAAAGAGGTGTGTCTCAGGTGAATTGACGGAGTTTGGCTGCCTATGGCTTTCGGCTTGATTACGGTGTGGCATTAAGCCAGGGCCGTTTATCAAGATGCAAAATTGACATTAGTTTGTTTGGATATAGTTGAAGACTGCAGAGGCAATACAGAACAGACAGAACCACAATAATCCTAACATCTAGTCAAGAATTCGGGAGCAACAAACAGTCAGTGGTGTAATCGACCGAAAAGATGAAATAGATGAAACATTCACGGGAACATAGGCAGATTACCAATCGAATACCAAGAACACGTCGAGGGTCACTTTCAGAAAACGTCCAGAAGGGTTGACCGGCCAACACCAGCAGACCACTCAAGAAACAAAAAGGCGAAGAAAAATCGAAATAGGACAAAGACAGAGAGTCTACTGAAGAAAACTAGAAGACAAGAAGCGACCCAAAACCGTGGAACCACCACCACAACGAAGAACAGCCTTCACCAAAGAACAGAGCTTGCGAAACGAGAACAAATTCAACCGGAAAATCCTAGTCGGATTGTTTTCTATGATACCTTTTCCTCCTCTTTGTTATCAAACCCCGCAATAATGGCCGGACGAAGAGGCGTGTAGAGGTCTTGGACGCCGTCCACAAACATGTCCGCCAAAGCCTGGTCCAGGGATGACCCGCCCAGCAAGCCTACAACAACAACAAGAAAGACAGAAACAAAAGGAAAGGAAAGGAAAGGAAAGGAGAGATAAAAAGAGAAACTAAACGAAAAATGAAACAAAGAATTAGACACGTTTTTCAAGGCGGGAATGGGCTCATGCTACTCACATGATTCCGCAGGCTGACTAGTAAGAGGTTGGGATGATAGAATGCAGTACCGAATTAGCAAATTTTGACATTTATAAGGATTTTACTTTCCTAAAGTCCCCAATATGAAGTAGACATTGGTTTGAATGTTTAAGAAAATAAGGGTTTAGGCTATGATTAACTGGTGGAGGGGTCTGTCTCAAATGAGCAAGCAAGGAGCCTAGCCATTGCCCCCAGTGAAACGTAAGCCAGAAAAGTCAGATATGCAAGCAATGGTAGTTTCGTTAAGAAAGAAAAAATAATCAAGACAAGCATATTCAAATTACAACGGAAAAAGAAACGAAAACTCAAATGATGTTCAATCAAACCAAGAAGAATACCGATTCATGAATACAAATCCTGTTTTCTGGAAAACCATGTAGACTTGCGGCAGGGAAATTGTGTAACACAGAATTCCAAAACAGACATATGAAAATCCGAATTGACAAAACTACACAGCAAAAATACATATGCTATCCACTGATATTTTATTAACCGCTTACTACGCTGTTTTTAAAATCAAATTGAGATCTCTAACCTGTGCATAAAGTGTGTGGGATAAAATTAAGCCTAGGTTACATACAGCCAGGCCCGCACCCGGGATTGTGAAAAGGGGGGGGGGGGGTCCAAGGTAAAACGCAAGTGGGGATCTGGGGGGCGGAGCCCCCCAGAAGTTGAAGAAGTTTTGCATTTTTGCCCAAAAACAGTACACTGAACGTTTATTTCTTGCAAAAAGTGAATTATCGCGCCGACGGCGCGAAAATTTTTTAAAAATAGCAGTTTTTGCCATAAAAATAGCAAAAATTTCCCATTTTGTCGTCCCAAAAGGGGGGTCTAGACCCCTTGAACCCCCCCCCCCCTGGGTGCGGCCTTGCATACACCCATGATGTTACAATGTCTGAAAAGCCTACCAGCATCCCGAGCAATCATTCGAGCAATGGCCAACGACTGACATAGCGACTTTCCTCCGGAAATTTTCAGGACTGGCAACTGACCCATTGGAGTGGCTGAAACAAACAATATACTTCCGAATAAACAGTGCCCAAGAGACTCTATACTAGAGAATCGCACACGAAGGAATGACGTAGACTATATACCAACGTACGGCAACTAATATATGCTCTTCTGTCCTAACGGCTGATCAGTGGTGCAATGGCAGCATTCTTGTCTGCAGATCTGAAGAGGTCTTGGGTTCGATTCCCGGCGGGGACAAGTCTTTTACAGTCACCTTGGACTGAAAAAGTATGTAGCAATCATCCCAAGTCAAAATCCAAAAGCAAAAGGTGCTTACAAAAATTTTAAGAGACATATATATACGTACTTGATTTGAGATCTTTCCATTCATCAAAAGTCACCGGCTGCTCCGTGTAGGGAATTCCGGCCTGATGAAAAATGTACCGAATAAATTCCGCCTTCCCGCGGACTGGAAAATAGGCCAACGTATATTCCGGCATGATTTGAGAGACAGTAAATCACAGCGACGCAGAAAAAGATTAGCACAGAAAATTAACCCTGTAGACTGAAACACAAACAATTTATGCAAATGAGCTTTTGTCTTTTTGCGAACGAGTTATAAATCAACAGCCAGTTTGATTTGCAGAGGTCAACACCAGACTTACACACAACCATTGGCGATTTATATAGGAATTCAAAAATATAAGTTAAAGTTTCCAGTTATATAATCCTACTAGTCTGCTAAATGTACTAAATATACATAGAAATTAAATTAAAGCTAACCATTTTCTTTCTAGCAGAACCAATAAAAAATTAATACCACGGGCTATATATATATCTCTTAATTTCTGAAGCAAGGTTTTCGAAAAACTAACAAAAATACGGCACAATTTTGAAAATATTCATTCCAAAAACTGTTAAAATATCTACGGTCAACGAAATCATGCGACAGCACACCTAGGTTGTAACGTCAAAGAAAATGACAGATAAGAAAGCACGCGCACGGATGCGCACAAGAACTGGAATTATCAGTGAAACAAAAAACTAGCAAAACGGCAGATGACATGCAGAAAGAGCTTTATACGAAGGGTACTAAAAAATTGCATAACCTGAATTCATTGTTTTGTAAAAAAACAGACAGCGTTTCTGTCAAAAGGCAAAATTTTAAGCAGGACTTTTGCAAACATTCAGAATTTTTATCCGTTTCAATGAAAAAACCGAGATTTGTTAAACAACAATATATTCGGTTTTTCATGGCAATTGTCTAAATTTGATTATATAAATTTACTTGATTTGAACTTTGACCTAAATATCCGACAAAATTTAAAAAGCGTTTTTATCAATGCGAGCGAAACAAGGTAACAAGGTCGCCATGATAACCCTTATCCCAGTTTACCACTTTTAATACGTGAAAGTAACCCGATTTACATCTTAACCCGGATTTAGGCGTGCAAATCGTCCTCCTGCCCTGCTTAGCGGTTTTAAAGGGCCAACGATTCGACAGAAGCAGTTGTAATCAACCACCAATTAGAATTCAGCAACCTCGCCCGACCACAGAAATCTAATTAACTGTCCCCCAAAAGTGGAAGGATAAGTCACAAAACTGATGGAAATCTGTTTTGTGCGTTCTTCCAAATACAGAACAGCAGAAACGCGTCTTTGTAGACAAGTCTTAAACGACTCCCGGTGTACAGTAATCAATAGCGTTTGCGACAAAAGTTTACACTAGTCTACAGGAGGTAAATATGTCATGACTAACGCATGCATTAAAAGTAAATTTCAAAAAGTTGCAGTAACAGACAGAATTGAAGTCTATTTTGCAATCCAACAATCTTTAGAAATGTCACAGACATAAAATTACACAATTGTTTGTAAAGCCAGAAGAAACTTGTCAGGAATGTTGTCAAAATGAAATACTGCGCTGCACAAAAATATGGCTAATTTTGAAGTCCGGTTGAAGTATGACTAAAAAATTAAAGACTAGTTTCTTGGCTATCTAAGGCAGTTTACATTATAGGTACACATATACATGTTGCCTGTAAGAGAACAGAAGCATAAGTTCGCTCTTTGAATGACCGTGTGCCTCACCGCGTGAACGCTGCAAGAATGAGTGATAGGACGACCGGTCAAACCGGGCCGCTCCGAACCGAAACACTGTAGCAAGTGATACCCTAACTTCAAGAGTGCATAATTGTATACTATATATTAGAAGAAGAGTAAGCCACTAGAGAGCTTCTCTTCACTGCATTGCGTAACGGTGCTCCGCCCACAATACGCGAATGTTCCCCCGTTTGGGTGGGGGGGGGGGTGGGGGTCGACCAAATCGACATCGCATACTCCCCTCCGTTTGGTGGGGGGGGGGTAGCAGAGAAGAGGTCCCCGTTTGGGGGGGGGGGGTAGCCAACAGCCAATCAGATTGCAGAAACCCCTCCCCGGAAATTTTTGTTCTAATCGAAAATGGGTCCCCGTTTGGTGGAGGGGTAGGCAAAAGAGGTCCCCGTTTGCGGGGGGGGTCGCCAACAGCCAATCAGATTCAGCCAATCTTTACCTGTCTTAACGACCCTCCCCCCAAACGGGGACCCTTTTCTGCCTACCCCCCCCCCACCAAACGGAGACCTCTTCTTGCTACCCCCCACCCCCCCCCACCAAACGGGGAGGGGGTATGCCTGTCGACCGCCCCCCCCCCCAAAACGGGGGAACATTCGCGTATTGAGGGCGGAGCACCGTTACGCAATGCCAAGAAGAGGAGCCCTCTGGTGTCTTACTCTTCTTGTAATATATAACAGAATTATGAACTCTTGCTAACTTAAGATTGATTATTGCAATCCAAGGTCCAATCCTACCGAATCTACATAACCCCATGATATTGCTTCTAAAATTCGGCCTCAAGTACTTTCAGTATTTCTTCTTGTCATCCAATACTGTTGCTGTAAACCAGCAAAAGAGTTCAATAAATCTCTTGGTCTGCAGACCGCAAAGGACTCCTGGCGGAATTCTAACCCATTCCAGTGCGCAGCCAAGTGATTGATGACCGCGAAATGATCTGCTGAAATTACACATTTCTTGATGCGACAATTCGGCAGTAGGAAACGTTGTTTCCTAGCCACTGGAACTTCAAGGAAAGGAAGCTTCAACGGACTAAACTGAAGTCGTACTTCGAATTGAAAGTTTGGATACAACTTTCGACTAGCAAGTGCGTTGCCATGAACAGGAGTGACCCGTAAACCAGTTAAAGAAGGCTTGATATACACCACCTTGAATCCTTTGGAATATAAGAAAGAAATAAACCCATCCAATAGTGTCTACGTAAACCTAGGGTAACTGATAACTATATATGCAACAATGGCTGCAATAAAAGAAAGCGCCACGCAGTTTAGTACTGATAAAGTTATAGGCTGAAGGTTGACAAAGTTTGCAGACTTTCATAGAGAAGGAAAGGCAACAAACCAGCTAATGTAATCAGGTTAAGTCGCAACCAGCTTGGTACAGCCACAGTTTATGCACTATTCCACGCTGTGAAGCCACGGAATAAATGCATAAATAAAACGAAAATGTCCCATACACCCCCAAAAAGTCCCAAACATTTTGTCCGTGAGATATGAACCAGCAGATCCGTACTTACGTCTTCGAGCTCGAATTTAAAAAGTAGAGTTAAAAATTTTAACTCGTTAAATCCCGCTAGCTAGCGAGTTAAAGGAACTGTTTAACTCTTTTTAATCCTCTCCAGGAAAAGGATTTTGTCAATTCTACATAGCTCTTTCAACACGTTTAACTCGCTGCGCGAAAAGGCCCTAAGACATAAACAACGACCGAATTGGAAACCCTACCATCCCACCGTTTAAACCAACTTGTCTGGTACTCTTTCAG
The DNA here is from genome assembly GCA_030248195.1 of Trissonchulus latispiculum. NCBI lineage: Eukaryota > Metazoa > Nematoda > Enoplea > Enoplida > Ironidae > Trissonchulus > Trissonchulus latispiculum. The sequence goes on along the minus strand of JASAND010008082.1, from coordinate 18,965 downwards.
TTCCGATGCTTTGCCAGTCAAACCACATTTCACAATAATTACACACTTCATTACAGCACAAAATTAAGCAACTAAACTACACGTACACGTAGAACGAAGTATTTACTGCTAGGAGACTCTGAACATATACACATACACAACATGATAACAGTAAACTCTTCAATAACTATGCTATTAGCTGCCAGAAAAACATTAGCCTAAATATTGGATTCACAAGAACATAAGAACGTCAAGCAAGATCCATTTCCTACAATTTGTAGTCAGGTCTTGATTCCACGTATTTCTTAATGTTGGGCAGGGAATGAATTTTGTCGTGATGCGCCTTCAGACCGGGGTGGGTATCGAGCAGGGTGGGATCGAATAACGTCGATATTCGATTCAGAATTTCGGCCACAACCAAATCCGTCCAGGTCAACTGAAACAAATAACACCAATAGCAGTTTGATGGTTTTTGCAGACAGTTTGCAGACAATAATAATAATACGGCAGTCCTTGGGTCATAGACCGCGACTCGAAGGTCGATTTCGATAATCGAATTTAGGATCCAAATGCGCCAGCACTGAGCTATACAGAGGAGACTAAAGCCCAACCAGAAAATTTGACGGAAGAAGTTCGTATCCAAACTGTAATTCAAACACCACGACATATCAAAATCTAGATTTGCCAGAAATAGTATATACACATGTAAGAAAAACCATAAACTTATGTAGGGACCTCATTTCCAACAAAATATCCAGTTCCATTATCCTTGAGAAATTTCTCATAGCGATCCAAAAAGGATGGCAAATGTTCTGACTTGAACTTTTCATAGTTGGTTTTCTGAAAAAGTCAAAACAATAACACCATGTAACTCTAAATGGCAAAAACGTAAACAATACTGACAAGAGTACACAATAGATAAGAAACTCTTAACACTATTATGTGTAATTAAAAAACTAATTCGACAGCTACATTCCTAAGAATTTTTGTATTGTGCGACAATTTTCAGAGCATTGGAAAGAGCAGAAAAAATGCTACAAAGTTGTCAAATTAGTTTTTTAATTGCACTAACCAAATTAAAGTCATAATTAATAAAAATTACTATTAAACTACCTACTGTTAGCCTTCTGCCTTAGGCTAATGGGCCAATCACCGAATAGATGCGCGTTTATACTAAAGAGTGTAAGTAGTGCAAAGTGGTGACCCCCGGGAAGTTACAGGGAGGAGGTCCCGAGTTAACAGACCGAGCATGCCTAGCATGCTTGTGCGACAATTTTCAGAGCATTGGAAAGAGCAGAAAAAATGCTACAAAGTTGTCAAATTAGTTTTTTAATTGCACTAACCAAATTAAAGTCATAATTAATAAAAATTACTATTAAACTACCTACTGTTAGCCTTCTGCCTTAGGCTAATGGGCCAATCACCGAATAGATGCGCGTTTATACTAAAGAGTGTAAGTAGTGCAAAGTGGTGACCCCCGGGAAGTTACAGGGAGGAGGTCCCGAGTTAACAGACCGAGCATGCCTAGCATGCTTGTGCGACAATTTTCAGAGCATTGGAAAGAGCAGAAAAAATGCTACAAAGTTGTCAAATTAGTTTTTTAATTGCACTAACCAAATTAAAGTCATAATTAATAAAAATTACTATTAAACTACCTACTGTTAGCCTTCTGCCTTAGGCTAATGGGCCAATCACCGAATAGATGCGCGTTTATACTAAAGAGTGTAAGTAGTGCAAAGTGGTGACCCCCGGGAAGTTACAGGGAGGAGGTCCCGAGTTAACAGACCGAGCATGCCTAGCATGCTTAGTACATAGCCTAATTATAGTATAAGAGTTTCATACTCTTATCTGTTATCTACTCTTGGACTAGTACTGAGAAGTACCGGAAGGTTAACTACAAAAACGGGATCGCAATCAGCAGACTCTCAGTTACAATTAAACATCAGTTCCAAACAAGCTGTTCCAAACATTACAGTTTTTAACAAGTACGTAGATAACTCTGGATTGCAAGGAAATAACAAAGAATATGGCCATGGAAACAAACATCCTTATAACAGCGGACCGTATAGAAATCCAAAAAGAAGGACTATTGTGGACTCGGACTCTAAATTAGCATGTTTTACATTGCATCAGTTTTTCCCAGCAACCTTAAGTTTTTTAGCTGGAAATTAATGAATGACTTTTAAACTTTTGGGAACTTAAAAAAACATCAGCTCACCTACCGCCTCTTCATGTCTGTCCTCAAAAGTGGCCATATAGACCGGAGCATACTGTTTATACAGATCCGCATATACACCCTCAACGTACATATCCGCTAACGCCTTATCCAAGGACGTCTGACCATCCAAACCTGTATATAGGCAAACAAAAACAAATCTGTGAAATTAACAGATACCACTGCCCGCCAGTGAAGGGCACTGAGGATATCCTTGGATAATATCCGATTTGAGAAAATGTATCCGGTTATCCGTTTACTTACAGTTTAGACAAAGTATTGAAACATTAGCACAATTTTAGCAGAAATTTCAAAATTTTAAAAATATTTTTCAAAGTGTTGGCAAAAATAATATTTTTGAAAAAATTTTAAGCTTTTGTATGCTGACAGGCAGCTGCAGATATGAAGCGGTTAGTGATGGGCACCTGATATCTTTTCATATCCGGATATTATATCCGCCTATTTTCGTTAACGGATATCCGGATATCCGGACTTCGAGTTGTCAGCTGCAGATATGAAGCGGTTAGTGATGGGCACCTGATATCTTTTCATATCCGGATATTATATCCGCCTATTTTCGTTAACGGATATCCGGATATCCGGACTTCGAGTTGTCAGCTGCAGATATGAAGCGGTTAGTGATGGGCACCTGATATCTTTTCATATCCGGATATTATATCCGCCTATTTTCGTTAACGGATATCCGGATATCCGGACTTCGAGTTGAGACAATATTTTTGATTTTACACTTGAAATTTCAATTTTTCTGCTATTTTTCGCTTCCCTGTAAATTTCTATCGTCAAGCCAAACTACAACCTTGATTTCAAAAATATTTCTGTTTTAGACCCACTTCCCCTCATTTTCCGTCCCAGTCCCTCCCAGGGTTCATTCTGGCACGGCCCCATACAAGTTCCGCCCAAACTATCAAAGGGCATTTATTGAAACAGCATCAAATCTGCGATAGTTAGTACAAAAGTATCCTGAACAGTATTTTATTTCACATCTTTGTCTTCTTAGCTATTATTTCACATTCACAAAGATTAAAATTTAATTTAGGAGTCTTTTTGCATACCAGCTTCTCGAGCAATCATTCGAGCAATGGCAACGGATTGACACAGAGTTTTACCGCCGGACATTTTCAGAACAGGCATCTGACCCATTGGAGTTGCTGAAAATTAACCCAAACTTTATACTTATATATATATAGCTTATATATGCAAGAAAATTTGGAAAAAATTTCCCTATTTTTCTCACAGGCTACAAACCCGAACGCTAACCTGCTTGGCGCTTGCGGGTTGTTGCAGGGCTAATGTCTCTATTAAAACATAACATTTTTTCGACTGTTTAATTCACTTTCACAGTACACATCAAAAAAATCTCTCCTATGTCAATAACCAAAAAAGACAAAAAACAAATAATAGAAACAAACTGTTTAGCATACAAATGGATACCTACTTGATTTGAGATCCTTCCAGTCATCAACAGCTACCGATTGTTCTGTGTACGGAATTCCGGCCTGATGGAAAATGTACCGCGTATATTCCGCCTTTCCGCGGATTGGAAAATACATCAGCGTATACTCTGGCATGAGTACACTCTTGCAGATATTAGCACACTGCACTCATAAACACAAAAAATCTACAAAATCTGAAGTCCAGATCTTAACACTAAAACATCTAAAACATCTGGCTCAATTTTACTGGGGGGGAGGGGTGGGCCCCCATGGACAACCACCCCCGAAGTGCCAACCCATGAAATGCCCCCCATAATTCCGATCATAACCCTAGAAATGGCCAAATGTTTACCATTTCTAACTTAAATGTTCGAAACTTTTTCTAGAGTGATCTTGACTTTTGAAAGGGCGCAGGTAAAAGAGTGAACCTGAACGTCAGTAGGACAGTAAGCCGGTAATGCCTGTTGAAAGTTGATTTTCTTCCAAACTTTGTAAAGCATTCCCCCCTCACAGGCTGGGTGGAACTGAACTTACTGTGATGGGATCGCGTGTACTTTACAACGTTTCGCCAAATAAGGACGGTACTAACTATATACCTAAGTAGCCGAGTGGTCTAGGGCGCCCAACTCTGCGCCGAGAGTTGGTGCTTCTAGCCCCACCACCCACAAAGCTTTCTCAAATCCCCTTGAGCAAGGGACTAATCGGTCCGCCATGGGCTCTAGCGAGCCAACACAGCTATCCATCCTTAATTGGTCGGTAAATGAGTACCACTAATGTGGGATGGTAACAGGAGACTGTGTAGGGCATCAGCCTTGAGGAGCTGGCCCCTCCTCCACGGTTGTAATTATCCTTTGAGGTAACACTCCTGGCTCAAGGGTTATGTATGTGGGGCTGAGCATCTGAAGGAGAATCTTTCGAGGATTCTACCCAAGTAGAGTATAAAGATCACTGGGGTGTAACAAATGTTAGGTTCTACACCATATAGATACAACCCTATCCTCCACATATATAGTTTACAACCTACTGGCTCCCTTACCGTAGATTCACACGCAGCTGAAATGAGTTCCCTTCCACTAAATCAAAACACCACCTCTTATGATCACATTATTTCAACTCAGCAGCTAGCGATGCGAGCTCCGATTTCAAATAGGTAACTAATTTGTGAGGATAGGTTTGTAGGCTATATATTAAGAGTTCACGATAATTACCCTGTATAGAAGAAGAGTAAGCCACTAGAGGTCTTCTGTTCTTAGCATTGCATAACGGTGCTCCGATCACAATACGCCCATGTTCCCCCGTTTGAGGCGTGAGGGCCGACAAACATACCCCTCCGTTTGGTCCAACCCAATTAAATCTATATTATAAGACCGAATTTTCCATCCCTTACCAAACTTTCTGTGAACTCAAAGCATTTAATGAGCTTTTAATCCCAACTTTCTCCAGCCGAAATGTTGACCGTAAGCCCAGATAGTCTAACGACAGACAATAAAATATAACCGATTTCAGAACTTCCAACCCTCTGGACAGCGGTTCGCAACCAAACGGCCACCAAACATTAAACCTTTCCAATGTCAAAACCCTGCCAACCGCAGCGGAGGACCGGAATCTAATTTTGTCGGAGCCAGAGTGTGAACCAAAATTTTGCTCAAAACTTGACAAATTCAAAATTTTACAGATTGTATGCTTGTTATAAATTTAATCCAAATTTGTTTTTATCATTTGCACCGTTGCTTAAATTTTTTGTTATTTACATACAGTTGGTTTTTGCAATTTCCTCTCAATTTTGATTTAAGGAATTTTTTAACATTTTCCCCCCCTTTGGATGCCAATTTTTCCCTGTTAGTGTCCTAGACTGTTGAATATTATTAATTTTCCAATTCCTATATAGACTCTGACTCGGCCGAATCCGGAGTGTCACACTTCACCCGGGGTAAACCCCAACTATCAACCATCATACTCGTGAAAAAACGGCAATTTTTCGGTCACTTAACGCAATTTAAGGTGGTGATTCCTTTTGGAGACATCAACTTTGAACCATTATTACACATCCATTATTTGGAGTTAAGAAGCCATTTTTATATCAAAATGTAGCTTAATATTTTCTCTTTTTAATGAATACAATGAAACTAAGTTTGGTTCTTGACAAAAGTTTTAACGCATTTTTTTGAAGAAGTGCAATTTTTCAGATTTTTTGCAGCCTGCAGTAAATTTTTTCGAAAAACGACGTTTACATTATTCGATACCTCTATCAAATAGCTGGGGACCCTTTTTTATTTATTGTGAAATCGCTCTTCGTTATAGAGAAATTAGTTAAAACGTAAGCGCAACCTGGATTTTGCCTACTTTTCCCAACTTTGGCAAGCGACTACTTTGGCTAGGAAACAGCAATCGGGACAACTAAAAAAGGGTCCCGGGGTAATTTTGTATAGAAAACATCCGCCAAGTGGCAACCCTCTAACTTGCATAGTAAGTGCTCCACAATCGCTGGAAAAAATTTGGTCATGTTTTCGCAAAAACTACATTTCTTATGATAGCAGCCTATGGAATAGCAGTTGGAAAACTATCATGCCTCGGATAATTGGCCTCTGTGTGACCTTTAAATCGACACCATCTGTTTAATTATATGGCTTGCGTAGCTCCAGAAATAATGGATTATTTGATTTCTGCAAAAATGACAAGTTTTCGACGCCAAAATAAGAAAATTGGCTATATCTCTCGATAGGAAATCGCTAAAAAGATACTTTCAAAAGCAAAAATGTAGCGCTCAATGTGATCTTTCGAATGAATATAGTCAGAACTATACAGCTACTACCCAACTGTCGGAAATCGGCAAAAACGGTCCTGAACGGAAATGTTGAATTTTTGAAGCGGGATTCAACGTAGGGTGTTAGAACGGTGAATTAAGTGGTTTTGGAAAGTTTCATCAAATTTCATCTTGATTTGGGCCATCAACCAACAATCAGTGCCCAAAAGGAATCACCACCTTAAGGTCGCACTTTCCTTACATTCAGTCCACTTTGGAAAGCCGTAACTTACTCAATATTGAGAGTTATGAATTAAACCACATATCAAAATGAAGCTCTGCATCTTCTGCGTCGTTTGGTATCACTGAAACGTGTCTACCTAATTTGTATTGGCAGCAAACTTACCAAAAGCAGCCACAATTTTCGACCAAAATTTTTTCTGAAAAATTTTTACGCAACAAGAAAATGGCCGTATCCAATGTGTTTCTGAGATAATTTGCCAGGGACGGTTTTTTGCTTTTGCCAAAATATTGCTTCAGTATACAGAAATTGAGCATTTTCTGAAAATTTGGCATTTTTTCCAACTTTGAAAAATCATTGCTCTTGATTGGAGGCTGATAAAAAGAAAAATAAAAAACCGTCCCGGGCAAATTGTCCAAACACACTATCTGTAGTATATCTTCTAGATCCACCCATTGGTTGTGGAGCAATCTTCGGTCAAAAACTTTTGGCCGCAATTTCAGAAAATCAGTTATTCGCCCAGAACTTTAGGCTTATTCAGTGTACAGTGCTTTAATTAACCTAATTTGTGCCTTTTTTGAAGCTCTTTAAGTTGAGTATAAATGTGTCTACATTTGTAGTGTACACTGACTCCAATTAGACAAAACCTGTTTTCAGCAAGATCGTGTCAAAAATAACCAATTTTCGAGCAAAAATGTTTAAAAAATTCACTGCTCAAAAACGATAAGAGCTAGATACTAATGTCTAAAAGCAAAGTTGTAGAGCACATAATAAGCTTTAAAATGAATATAGTAGTTGGGCATAATTTTCTATATATAGTTCTAGAACTTCAAATTTTCGTTTCTCATTGTGCATGAAAGTTGTGAAGCTGGCGTTTTTACAGGACGTTTATTATCATTCCCGATGCATCTTCTAAAAATTTTAATGAAATCGGGCAATAATTGCACTTTCTGCAACTATATCTGCACGTAAGGGGAGCACGACCTTAAGGCCAAAACTCGATGCGAACTCCGCTAAATGCAAACAAAAAGACAAGTTCAAGTATACAAGTCTGATAATAATAACGATAGAACTGCAAGTTAACACTAAGTTTTACTACAAAATGAGTCCATGTTGAGTACACAAAAAAGTTATAACAAAATGACATGATAGAATAATCAGTTACAGCATGCATATAAACAAAATTTTCCAATTCATAAATACCAACCAGCAATCTAGAATCTGCAAATTCATTTCTACAGATTGTAATCAGGTCTTGATTCGACATGCTTCTTGATGTTTGGCAGGGAATGGATCTTATCATGATGGGCCTTCAGACCTGGATGGTTGTTGAGAACAGTGGGATCAAATAAGGTCGATAATCGGTTCATAAATTCTGCCACAGCCAAATCTGCCCAAGTCAACTGAAATTAACATACTACTATTCATAATAGTGCATACTGTATTTTAATAGAGCCAGTGTATATGCTGCATCTTTAGTCACCAATTGCACTACGAGGCAAGCTGTTGAGAGAAAAGGCAGGGCGTCAAAAACTGGATTAATTCCGGAAAAAATCGGAATTCTCAGCAGCTGGTTTTCCGGAAAAAACTCAGATACGGGTCGAACAGGATGACTAATCCTTCTGTTAAATATCAGCAACCCAGAAGGGTTGAAATCAGCGTAATAATCTAGTCTCAATCTCCGGGGATGTGGCTTAGTGGTAGAGCGTTCTACTCTTGGAAACCAAAGCTCGGCGGTTCGATCCCCGCCCTGGATACTTTTCTTCACATCTTTCAGATCCTGATTTCAACCTTTCACACTTCTGAAGAGGTTCCCGGTGGGACCAGTTTCAGAAAATTGAATTCCTAAGTGGGCCAAATATTTCGTACTTTATAGTTTATTTTATAACCATAAACTTTATTGGGCAAAAAGCCACCCGCACCAAAACCCTTTTAGCTCACAGAAAAAAGACACTAACTTGAGAGTGGTAAACATAATGTAAGACGACTAAATCGTAACTGAAAATTGGTTTTACCTAAACTTTGGGTCCGGAATAGCAATTTTTATTGGGAAAAACTTACACTATCAAAGCAGAAATTGCTTACATCAGTTCAAACTAGTCCAAAGAATACAGAAACAAAAAATATCAATTCTTACGTCACTTCCAACCAAGTATCCCGTTCCATTGTCCTTCAGAAAGTTCTCATAACAATCCAAAAATGGAGCCAATTTTTCCGTCTTGAACTTTTCATAGCTGGTCTTCTAGAAAACAGACAGTATGCACTATTATGAATAGTAGTATGTTAATTTCCCAGTTGACTTGGGCAGATTTGGCTGTGGCAGAATTTATGAACCGATTATCGACCTTATTTGATCCCACTGTTCTCAACAACCATCCAGGTCTGAAGGCCCATCATGATAAGATCCATTCCCTGCCAAACATCAAGAAGCATGTCGAATCAAGACCTGATTACAATCTGTAGAAATGAATTTGCAGATTCTAGATTGCTGGTTGGTATTTATGAATTGGAAAATTTTGTTTATATGCATGCTGTAACTGATTATTCTATCATGTCATTTTGTTATAACTTTTTTGTGTACTCAACATGGACTCATTTTGTAGTAAAACTTAGTGTTAACTTGCAGTTCTATCGTTATTATTATCAGACTTGTATACTTGAACTTGTCTTTTTGTTTGCATTTATCGGAGTTCGCATCGAGTTTTGGCCTGTAAGGTCGTGCTCCCCTTACGTGCAGATATAGTTGCAGAAAGTGCAATTATTGCCCGATTTCATTAAAATTTTTAGAAGATGCATCGGGAATGATAATAAAAACGTCCTGTAAAAACGCCAGCTTCACAACTTTCATGCCCAATGAGAAACGAAAATTTGAAGTTCTAGAACTATATATAGAAAATTATGCCCAACTACTATATTCATTTTAAAGTTTATTATGTGCTCTACAACTTTGCTTTTAGACATTAGTATCTAGCTCTTCTATCGTTTTTGAGCAGTGAATTTTTTAAAACATTTTTTGCTCGAAAATTGGTTATTTTTTGACATGATCTTGCTGAAAACAGGTTTTGTCTAATTGAAGTCAGTGTACACTACAAATGTGGACACATTTATACTCAACTTAAAGAGCTTCAAAAAAGGCACAAATTGAGGTTAATTAAAGCACTGTACACTGAATAAGCCTAAAGTTCTGGGCGAATAACTGATTTTCTGAAATTGCGGCCAAAAGTTTTTGACCGAAGATTGCTCCACAACCAATGGGTGGATCTAGAAGATATACTACAGATAGTGTGTTTGGACAATTTGCCGGGACGGTTTTTTTATTTTTCTTTTTATCAGCCTCCAATCAAGAGCAATGATTTTTCAAAGTTGGAAAAAATGCCAAATTTTCAGAAAATGCTCAATTTCTGTATACTGAAGCAATATTTTGGCAAAAGCAAACCGTCCCTGGCAAATTATCTCAGAAACACATTGATACGGCCATTTTCTTGTTGCGTAAAAATTTTCAGAAAAATTTTGGTCGAAAATTGTGGCTGCTTTGGTAAGTTTGCTGCCAATACAAATTAGGTAGCACACGTTTCAGTGATACCAAACGACGCAGAAGATGAGCTTCATTTTGATATGTGGTTTAATTCATAACTCTCAATATTGAGTAAGTTACGGCTTTCCAAGTGGACTGAATGTATGGAAAGTGCGACCTTAAGGTGGTGATTCCTTTTTGGGCACTGATTGTTGGTTGATGGCCCAAATCAAGATGAAATTTGATGAAACTTTCCAAAAACCACTTAATTCACCGTTCTAACACCCTACGTTGAATCCCGCTTCAAAAATTCAACATTTCCGTTCAGGACCGTTTTTGCCGATTTCCGACAGTTGGGTAGTAGCTGTATAGTTCTGACTATATTCATTCGAAAGATCACATTGAGCGCTACATTTTTGCTTTTCTGAAAGTATCTTTTTAGCGATTTCCTCGAGAGATATAGCCAATTTTCTTATTTTGGCGTCGAAAACTTGTCATTTTTTAAAAAAAAAAAAAATCCATTATTTCTGGAGCTACGCAAGCCATATAATTAAACAGATGGTGTCGATTTAAAGGTCACACAGAGGCCAATTATCCGAGGCATGATAGTTTTCCAACTGCTATTCCATAGGCTGCTATCATAAGAAATGTAGTTTTTGCGAAAACATGACCAAATTTTTTCCAGCGATTGTGGAGCACTTACTATGCAAGTTAGAGGGTTGCCACTTGGCGGATGTTTTCTATACAAAATTACCCCGGGACCCTTTTTAGTTGTCCCGATTGCTGTTTCCTAATTAAAGTAGTCGCTTGCCTAAGTTGGGAAAAGTAGGCAAAATCCAGGTTGCGCTTACGTTTTAACTAATTTCTCTATAACGAAGAGCGATTTCACAATAAATAAAAAAGGGTCCCCAGCTATTTGATAGAGGTATCGAATAATGTAAACGTCGTTTTTCGAAAAAATTTACTGCAGGCTGCAAAAAATCTGAAAAATTGCACTTCTTCAAAAATGCGTTAAAACTTTTGTCAAGAACCAAACTTAGTTTCATTGTATTCATTAAAAAGAGAAAATATTAAGCTACATTTTGATATAAAAATGGCTTCTTAACTCCAAATAATGGATGTGTAATAATGGTTCAAAGTTGATGTCTCCAAAAGGAATCACCACCTTAAATTGCGTTAAGTGACCGAAAAATTGCCGTTTTTTCACGAGTATGATGGTTGATAGTTGGGGTTTACCCCGGGTGAAGTGTGACACTCCGGATTCGGCCGAGTCAGAGTCTATATAGGAATTGGAAAATTAATAATATTCAACAGTCTAGGACACTAACAGGGAAAAATTGGCATCCAAAGGGGGGGAAAATGTTAAAAAATTCCTTAAATCAAAATTGAGAGGAAATTGCAAAAACCAACTGTATGTAAATAACAAAAAATTTAAGCAACGGTGCAAATGATAAAAACAAATTTGGATTAAATTTATAAATAAGCATACAATCTGTAAAATTTTGAATTTGTCAAGTTTTGAGCAAAATTTGGGTTCACACTCTGGCTCCGACAAAATTAGATTCCGGTCCTCCGCTGCGGTTGGCAGGGTTTTGACATTGGAAAGGTTTAATGTTTGGTGGCCGTTTGGTTGCGAACCGCTGTCCAGAGGGTTGGAAGTTCTGAAATCGGTTATATTTTATTGTCTGTCGTTAGACTATCTGGGCTTACGGTCAACATTTCGGCTTGAGAAAGTTGGGATTAAAAGCTCATTAAATGCTTTGAGTTCACAGAAAGTTTGGTAAGGGATGGAAAATTCGGTCTTATAATATAGATTTAATTGGGTTTGGATTCAAACGGAGGAATTTCTATCATTGATGACCCTCACGCCTCAAACGGGGGAACATGGGCGTATTGTGATCGGAGCACCGTTATGCAATGCTAAGAACAGAAGACCTCTAGTGGCTTACTCTTCTTCTATACAGAGTCATTATCGTGAACTCTTAATATATAGCCTACAAACCTATCCTCACAAATTAGTTACCTATTTGGAAAATCCCAGACTCGCATCGCTAGCTGCTGAGTTGAAATAATGAGATCATAAGAGGTGGTGTTTTGATTTACAAAAAATTGAAGGGAACTCATTTCAGCAACGTGTGAATCTACAGTAAGGGAGCCAGTAGGTTGTAAACTATATATGTGGAGGATAGGGTTGTATCTATATGGTGTAAGACACAACATTTTGTAAAACCCCAGTAGTCTTTATGCTCTTCTGTAGGTGGAATCCTCAGAAGATTCTCCTTCAGATGCTCAGCCCCACATACATAACCCTTGAGCCAGGGGTGTAACCTCTAGGGATAATTACAACCGTGGAGGAGGGGCGAGCTCCTCCAAGCTGATGCCCTACACAGTCTCCTGTTACCATCCCACGTGAAAGTGGTACTCATTTACCGACCAATTTAGGATGGATAGCTGTGTTGACTCGCTAGAGAACCCATGGCAAGACCAGGGTGAGTCACGCCTAACTCAAGGGGATTTCAGAAAAACTTGCGTGAGTGGTGAAAATCGAAAGCACCAACTCTCGGCGCAGAGTTGGGCGCCCTAGAGCCACTCGGCTACTTAGGTATATAAGTTCTGGTACCGTCCTTATTTGGCGAAGCGTTGTAGAGAAGTACACGCGATCCGGTCAAAGTAAGTTCAGTTCCACCCAGCCTGTGAGAGGCCTTGCTCCACAAAGTTTGGAAGAAAATCAACACTCAACGAAGCGCTTTCTTGACTTACAATGCTGCTGACGTTCCAGGTTCACTCGCGACATAGCCCTTTCCACAGTCAAGATCACTCTAGAAAGAGTTTCGAACATTTAAGTTAGAAATGGTAAACATTTGACAAATTTCTGAAGTTTATGACGATCGGAATAAAGGAGAGCATTTCATGGGTTGGCACTTCGGGGGTGGTTGTCAATAGAGTCCCACCCATATCTAGTAAAATTCGGCCAGATGTTTTAGATGTTTTCCAGTGTGCAGATCTGGGACTTCAGATTTAATAGGTGCTCTGTGTTTATGAGTGCAGTATTGCTAATATCATAAAGAGTGTACTCATGCCAGAGTATATACTGGTGATCTTTCCAATCCGCGGAAAGGCGGAATATACGCAGTACATTTTCCATCAGGCCGGAATTTAAGTACACAGAACAATCGGTAACAATTGATGACTGGAAGGATCTCAAATCAAGTAGGTATCCATTTGTATGCTAAACAGTTTGTTTCTATTCTTGGTTTTTATTTTTAACGGGTTGTGTGTGTGACATGAAGGAAAAATTTTTTGTTCTCTGTACTGTGAAAGTGGAATCAACAATCTGAAAAAATGTTATGTTTTAATAGAGACGTATAACCTGCAACAAAACGCAAGCGCCAAGCAGGTTAGCGTTCGGTTTCGCAACCTGTGAAAAAATGGGGAAATTTTTCCAAATTTTCTTGCATATATAAGCTATAAATATCTCATAAGTATAAAGTTTGGGTTCATTTCCAGCAACTCCAGTGGATCAGATGCCTGTTCTGAAAATGTCAAACGGTAAAACTCTGTGTCAATCCGTTGCCATTGCTCAAATGATTGCTCGAGAAGCTGAGTATGCAAAAAGACTCCTAAACTAAATTTTAATCTTTGTGAATGTGAAATAATAGCTAAGAAGACAAAGATGTGAAATAAAATACTGTTCAGTTACTTTTGTACTAACTATCTCCAGATTTGATGCTGTTTCAATAAATGCCCTTCTAGATAGTTTAGGCAGGAACTTGTATCGGACCGTGCCAGAATGAACCTGGGAGGGACTGGGACGGAAAATGAGGGGAAGTGGGTCTAAAGCAGAAATATTTTTGAAATCAAGGTTGTGGTTTGGCTTGACGATAGAAATTTACAGGGAAGCGAAAAATAGCAGAAAAATTGAAATTTCAAGTATACAAATCAAAGATATTGTCTTAGCTTGAAAGCCGGATATCCGGATATCCGTTAACGAAAATAGGCGGATATAATATCCGGATATGAAAAGATATCAGGTGCCCATCACTAACCGCTTCATATCTGCAGCTGACAACTCGAAGTCCGGATATCCGGATATCCGTTAACGAAAATAGGCGGATATAATATCCGGATATGAAAAGGATTTGTCAGGTGCCCATCACTAACAGCTTCATATCTGCAGCTGACAACTCGAAGTCCGGATATCCGGATATCCGTTAACGAAAATAGGCGGATATAATATCCGGATATGAAAAGATATCAGGTGCCCATCACTAACCGCTTCATATCTGCAGCTGCCTGTCAGCATACAAAAACTTAAAATTTTTTCAAAAATATTATTTTTGCCAACACTTTGAAAAATATTTTTAAAATTTTGAAATTTCTGCTAAAATTGTACTAATGTTTTATTACTTTGTCTAAACTGTAAGTAAACGGATAACCGGATACATTTTCTCAAATCGGATATTATCCAAGGATATCCTCAGTGCCCTTCACTGGCGGGCAGTGGTATCTGTTAATTTCACAGATTTGTTTTTGTTTGCCTATATACAGGTTTGGATGGTAAAACGTCCTTAGATAAGGCGTTAGCGGATATGTACGTTGAGGGTGTGTATGCGGATCTGTATAGACAGTATGCTCCGGTCTATATGGCCACTTTTGAGGACAGACATGACGAAGCGGTAGGTGAGCTGATGTTTTTTTGATTCCAAAAGTTTAAAAGTCATTAATTAATTTCCAGCTAAAAAACTTAAAGGTTGCTGGGAAAAACTGATGCAATGTAATAAATATATGCAAATTTAGAGTCCGAGTCCACAATAGTCCTTCTTTTTGGATTTCTATACGGTCCGCTGTTATAAGGATGTTTGTTTCCATGGCCATATTCTTTGTTATTTCCTTGCAATCCAGAGTTATCTACGTACTTGTTAAAAACTGTAATGTTTGGAACAGCTTGTTTGGAACTGATGTTTGGTGTAACTGAGAGTCTGTGATTGCGATCCCGTTTTTGTAGTTAACCTTCCAGTACTTCTCAGTACTAGTCCAAGAGTAGATAACAGATAAGAGTATGAAACTCTTATACTATAATTAGGCTATGTACTAAGCATGCTAGGCATGCTCGAGTCAGCAATATCAGGACCTCCTCCCTGTAACTTCAAAGTGCCCCTTTGCACTACTTACACACTCTTTAGTATAAACGCGCAATTCTATTCGGTGATTGGCCCATTAGCCTAAGGCAGAGAGCTAACAGTAGGTAGTTTAATAGTAATTTTTATTAATTATGACTTTAATTTAGTTAGTGCAATTAAAAAACTAATTTGACGACTTTGTAGCATTTTCTACTCTTTCCAATGCTCTGAAATTGTCGCACAAGCATGCTAGGCATGCTCGGTCTGTTAACTCAGGACCTCCTCCCTGTAACTTCCCGAGGTCACCACTTTACCTACTTACTCTTTAGTATAAACGCGCATCTATTCGGTGATTGGCCCATTAGCCTAAGGCGAAGGCTAACAGTAGGTAGTTTAATAGTAATTTTTTTTTTTTTTTTTATTAATTATGACTTTAATTTGGTTAGTGCAATTAAAAAACTAATTTCACAACTTTGTAGCATTTTCTGCTCTTTCCAATGCTCTAAAAATTGTCGCACAAGCATGCTAGGCATGCTCGGTCCGTTAACTCGGGACCCCCCCCCCCTCCCTGTAACTTCCCGGAGGTCATCACTTTGCACTACTTACACTCTTTAGTGTAAACGCGTGTCTGTTCGAGCCTAAGGCTAACTGTAGGTAGTTTAATAGTAATTTTTATTAATAAATTATAACTTTCATTTGGTTAATGCAATTAAAAGACTAATTTGACAACTTTGTAGCATTTTTTCTGCTCTTTCCAATGCTCTGAAAATTGTCGCACAATACAAAAATTCGTAGGAATGTAGCTGTCGAATTAGTTTTTAATTACATAATGGTATTGGGAGTTTCTTACTCTTATGTATTGTTTACTCTTGTCAGTATTGTTTACGTTTTTGCCATCTAGAGTTACATGGTGTTATTATTTTGAAATTTTGTTTCAGAAAACCAACTATGAAAAGTTCAAATCAGAACATTTGCCATCCTTTTTGGATCGCTATGAGAAATTTCTCCAGGATAATGGAACTGGATATTTTGTTGGAAATGAGGTACATACATAAGTTTATGATTTTTCTTACATGTGATATATATATATATACTCTTTCTGGCAAGACAGTAGTATATACCTAGTCTAGATTTTATGTCGTGGTGTTTGAATGACAGTTTGGATACGAACTTCTTCCTTCAAGTTTTATGGTTGGGCTGCAGTCTCCTCTGTATAGCTCAGTGCTGGCGCATTCGAATCCTAAATTCGAATATCGTGAGTCGACCTTCGAGTCGCGGTCTATGACCCAAGGACTGTCGTATTATTATTGTCTGCAAACTGTCTAGATGTAGAAACTGTCTGCAAAAACCATCAAACTGCTATTGGTGTTATTTGTTTCAGTTGACCTGGGCGGATTTGGTCGTGGCCGAAATTCTGAATCGAATATCGACCTTGTTCGATCCCACCCTGCTCGATACTCACCCTGGTCTGAAGGCGCATCACGACAAAATCCATTCCCTGCCCAACATTAAGAAATACGTGGAGTCAAGACCTGACTACAAATTGTAGGAAATGGATCTTGACGTTCTTATGTTCTTGTGAATCCATTATTTAGGCTAATACTTTTCTGGCAGCTAATAGCATAGCTATTGAAGAGTTTACTGTTATCATGTTGTGTATGTATGTATGTATGTTCAGGGTCTTCTATTCCCTGGCAGTAAATACTTCGTTCTACGTGTACTTGTAGTTTAGTTGCTTAATTTTGTGCTGTAGAAGTGTGTAATTATTGTGAAATGTGGTTTGACTGGGAAAACATTGGAACTGACTGAGTACCAGACAAGTTGGGTTTAAACGGTGGGATGGTAGGGTTTGCAATCCGGTCTATGTTTATGTCTTAGGGCCTTATCGCGCAGCGAGTTATACGAGTTAAAAGAGTTTAGAATTGACTAAATCCTTTTCCTGGAGAGGATTAAAAGAGTTAAACAGTTCCTTTAATTCACTAGCAGGATTTAACGAGTTTAACGAATAACTTTTTAACTCTACTTTTTAAACTCGCGCTCGAAAAGGCCCTTAGACATAAGACTTAGCACGGATCGCTGGTTTATAACTCACCACCACAATGTTTGGGATTTTTTGGGGGTGTATGGGACATTTTAGTTTCATTTAGGCATTTATTCCGTAGTTTCACAGCATGGAATACTGCATAAACTGTGGCTGTAGCAAGCTGGTTGCGATTTAAGCTGATTACATTAGCTGGTTTGTTGCCATTCCTTCTCTATCAGAGTCTGCAAACTTTGTCAACCTTCTACCAAATAACTTTATCAGAACTAAACTGCGTGGTGCTTTCTTTTATTGTAAATGCAGCCATTGTTGCATATATAGTTATCAGTTACCCTAGGTTTCATTATCAGTGAGCTGATATTATGTAGACACTATTGGATGGGTTTATTTCTTCTTATATTCCTAAGGATTCAAGGTGGTGTATATCAAGCCTTCTTTAACTGGTCACTCCTGTTCATTGCAGTGTACTTACTTGCTAGTCGAAACTTGTACCTAAAGTTTCAATTCGAACTAGAACTTCAGTTTAGTTCTTTGAAGTTCAGTTGGCTAGGAATCGACGTTTATACTGCCGAATTGTCGCATACAGAAGTGTGTAATTTCAGCAGATCATTTAGATTTCATGAACTCTGCTGGATTACAGCAACAGTATTGGATGAGAAGAAGAAATACTGAAAGTACTTGAGGCCGAAATTTAGACGGAATATCATGGAATTATGTTGTACAGCAGATTAGGTAGGATTGGACCTTGCATTGCAATAATCAATCTTAAGTTAGCAAGAGTTCATAATTCTGTTATATATTACAAGAAGAGTAAGACACCAGAGGTTCTTCTGGCATTGCGTAACGGTGCTCCGCCCTCAATACGCGAATGTTCCCCCGTTCTTGGGGGGGGGGGGCGGTCACACACTCTCCCGTTTGGTGGGGGGGGGGGGAGGGGGCAAGAAGAGGTCTCCGTTTGGTGGGGGGGGGTAGGCAGAACAGGGTCCCCGTTTGGGGGGAGGGTCGTTAAGACAGGTAAAGATTGGTCGAATCTGATTGGTTGCCGGAGACCCCCCCCGCAAACGGGGACCTCTTTTGCCTACCCCTCCACCAAACGGGGACCCATTTTCGATTAGAACAAAAATTTCCGGGGAGGGGTTTCTGCAATCTGATTGGCTGTTGGCTACCCCCCCCCAAACGGGGACCTCTTCTCTGCTACCCCCCCACCAAACGGAGGGGAGTATGCGATGTCGATTTGGTCGACCCCCACCCCCCCACCCAAACGGGGGAACATTCGCGTAGTGTGGGCGGAGCACCGTTACGCAATGCAGTGAAGAGAAGCTCTCTAGTGGCTTACTCTTCTTCTAATATATAGTATACAATTATGCACTCTTGAAGTTAGGGTATCACTTGCTACAGTGTTTCGGTTCGGAGCGGCCCGGTTTGACCGGTCGTCCTATCACTCATTCTTGCAGCGTTCACGCGGTGAGGCACACGGTCATTCAAAGAGCGAACTTATGCTTCTGTTCTCTTACAGGCAACATGTATATGTGTACCTATAATGTAAACTGCCTTAGATAGCCAAGAAACTAGTCTTTAATTTTTTAGTCATACTTCAACCGGACTTCAAAATTAGCCATATTTTTGTGCAGCGCAGTATTTCATTTTGACAACATTCC
>JASAND010008080.1:0-44711 GCA_030248195.1 Trissonchulus latispiculum | reverse complement strand
TCAGGATTTGGAGTGGAGGTATCAAAAGTTAATTTCATCAAAGCAGAGCAAGAAGAAAACAATTTTGCGTCGTCGGCGCTAATTAAATTTGAATTATATATACGTAACTGCAAAAAAGTAATATACAAAAACTTCTAAAGTACGTATATACATGCCTGTGTATATATGTTTTACGTGTTAACGTCAAGAAAATGAAGTAAAAGCTGGCCAGCAGGCGGATCCACGAAGGATACAAGGCATTAATCATAAAGAAACAATGAAAAACGCCTGCCTGCATCACTAAGGCCGTAGCCTTAGTACGAGAGAGCCAATGGGCGCGCCCATTGGCTCTCCTGTTCGGACTAAGGCTACGGCCTTAGTGACTGCAGGCAGGCGTTTTTCATTATTTCTTTATGTTTTACGTGTTAAGGTGGTGGTATCCTTTTGTGCAGTGCTGTTGTGATTTTTTGAAACGCTGTAACTTTCGCAATTTTTGAAGCTGAAAAGAGCTTTATACATCGTTTTAAAGCTTATAATCTGTACATTCACATGAACTTATGAAACTAGCAAAATTAGCAAAAAAATATCAATAATTTTCTTACATACTGACATCTGACAGGCTGAATATAGACCAAAAAATTTTTTGAACATCGATTTCTGAAAAGTGTAGAAACAGCCGAAATTTCTATTTGTGCTTTGATATGAAAGACATGTGGGCCGAGGGATTTTTCTTGGATTTGGCTCAAAACGTCACAATACTCCAGGAAATCCAGCGAATGTGCCGTGACACGAAATTTCGCAACTTTGTGTTCAGTTTTCTCGCAACTGGAGACGTTTCAGCTCAAACCAAGAAAAATGTCCTTCCGCAATAGGGCGAGTTTTCATCCGGCAAAAAGTCACGCGAATGAATGCATTGGGTAGTTTTTGAGAAATCGATGTTTAAAACAAAATAATCGTAGTTTTTCCAAAATGGTCTTTCGGTCAAATCTCTAGCTTAAAGCACTGACTATGTACCTGTTAATAGTCATTAATTAAATGTGCAATCAGACCGTATATATATCGATTCAGTATGAGGAAGATAAAATTGTCTGTAAGATTTGGCAATAATTTTGAAAAACTGATTTTCTCGAAAATGACCATTTTTTGACCCCAAAAAGTCGTTTATGGCTTATAATGACTTAACCAGTAGAGAATGCTCAAAGGTTGTAAAATCAAAAATGTTCATTTTGGCGCCCTCTTTCCAGCCATAACAACCAATCCGGTGTGGCGACTACGACTACGACTGATAGAATAATGGCAAAAATCAAAATTTCTTAATGAATTGGAGCCTGTAAGGTCAAATTTGCACCAGCACTTTAAACACAAACAGAGGAGATTTTCAAAAGCCAATTTAAAAAGGATTTTTGTAAAAAGGTTGGAATTTTTATGTATATACTAGTGATGTGCGCTGAAACATTTGCCCGCTCCGGAGCTCCGGCCGGAGCGGGCTGTCGGAGCACCGGAGCTCCGCGGAGCTCCGACTGTTTGTGGAGGTTAAAATTGTAAAAATTTTATTTTAAACTAAGCAAATTATTTTTGTTCTGAAAAGCACGTCTACTGACTGTTTACTTTTGTCGCTTCATATTTTTATGTTCTGAATCTGCTTCCTTTGATAAACATTTATTCTGTGCATTTGCTAACCTGTATTTTTGGTCTGAAATGAGTTCACACTTTGACAACTATTCACAGAATTTGGGGCTGTTTCATTATGCATTACGTATGTTGCGTTGGCAAAAAAAGCCACTTTTAGTTTACTGCCGTTTAGTTCTGTTTCATTCTTTCAAGATTTGCTAAGTTTAAGTTTTATAGATTAGGACTCCATAAAATTCGTTAAAGAAATTCGTTAAGAATTTCGTCATAAATTAAATTTGTCAAATCCATAATGAATTATGCCAAGTTAAATTCAGACCAAATTTGCATTTATCCACTGTTGAACTTTTAAAAAGTATGTAATCATAAAATAAATTTGAATAAGGAGAAATTATATCTAAAAATATTAGAAAAATGGGTGAGATGAAAGCAAAGAAAACATTTGTAGAGATTGAAAGTTTACGTAGAAGCATAGATTTTATCGGAAGAGGGAATAATCGATGGATGAATTAATTGCAATTATAATTAAAAACGTTGTATGGGAACAATTCTTAGTGGTCGTAGTTTAGAATTATATTTGAATTTTAACTTTTATGATCTGGACATGTTGGAAAAATTGTCTCCAGAAAACGAATTATACAGCAGTTTTGAGAAAGCAGAAAAGTTATTAAAAATAATACGAGCTCTAATTTATTGTTCTTACGCACTGTTCGTGAGACTACAGCAAGAGATCATAAAAATTCTTCGAATATTTCATTATTACCCAAACTTATCAACAACAAACAGGCATCAAAGCTTGAAAATGGCTGCTCCGGGTACCCGGAGCTCCGGAGCTCCGGAGCACCGAAAATCGGAGCTCCGCTCCGGAGCTCCGGCGCACATCACTAGTATATACATCCACTAAACACAACCAGCTCATTCGAATGGAACAACAATCCAAAATTGTTCTGGCTCACTTCAAGCAAAAAGCAGTAGGGCGAGGTTCCCCCGCATTGTTTTTAATCGCGGTTTGGTCGTACTTTATCTCACCAACTGTAAGTGCTAGGGAGATATTTTTGGCTCATTTTGAAGCTCGTCGGAATGCCTCATGATATGCAGTTATCGCTTTTGATTTTCCATTTGTCGCTTAGCAAAAGTTTCGTTCAAGAAACGGAAATTTATAAAAAATCGCTATAGAAAAACAAAGCATGCGCGAAACTGTGAAAAATCAGGGATAATAATAGCAAACAATTTCAAGAATTGATCGGCCAACAATCGCAGGCGCAAAAATGTTTAGTTGTTCTGTTGTCGTTGTTTTCTGGTTGGGGGTTCACTAAAAATCAAGCGCCACTGGTCAGGGGGCAGAGTCATGGTTTTTTTGCGTCAGAGGCTGCGTCATGGCGCAAATGTTTTTCGTGTGACGCAAATGAAAATAGCCCTGACGCAAGCCTTGCGCAGTGACGCAGTGACCCCAGTTCCAGACGCAATAAAATGTTCCTGACGCAGCACTGGCGCAAATCGTGAAACGAAAAACTCTGGGCGGAGTTCCCCAGAAGCTGAGGAAGTTTTGTATTTCGTGACCTTCGTGGAACTTTTACAGAGCATTTTTTGAAATTCAAAACTGTTTAAGGCGCAGCGCGGGTTCATGTTCTCAAATGATGCAGAAGATGGTTAAAGTACACGAAATACGTTGGACAAT
This sequence comes from Trissonchulus latispiculum, assembly GCA_030248195.1. NCBI lineage: Eukaryota > Metazoa > Nematoda > Enoplea > Enoplida > Ironidae > Trissonchulus > Trissonchulus latispiculum. The sequence continues at coordinate 41,425 of JASAND010008080.1, read as the reverse complement.
TGGTACTCATTTTGGAGTGCGCGAAAATTTTTTGAAAAATTAGCTTTTTACACATGGCATGGCAGGGAAAAATTTCTGGGGGGTTCACAATTTCGGAAGGGGAATTCCCCCCATCCTTCCCCCCCCCCCCGGCTACACGCCTGGGCCTCGCCCTCACCCACCATAATTTATACTCTGTTTCCCCCATTTTCCATGAATTCCTCTATATATATAGCGCGGCGGGGAAAAACCCAGTCCGAGATGCGGGAAAAATCCCAACGCCATCGTGAGTCACCCATATGAGTTAGATAGGATTTTAATAGCCTATCTTAAGGTGCTGGTATCGCTTTGTGTAAATTTGACCCTATAGGCTTTAATTCTTTATGAAGGTGGATGAAACTTTCCAAATATACTATTTCGGTGCTCTTCAGCATTCTGGGACCAGTCCCGCATTTTTAGGTGCAAAGATGAGAAATTTTTGGTTTTTGCCTTTATTCTCTCAGCACATAGTCGAGACACCAGATTGGTTGGTATGGCTGGAAAGAGGGCACCAAAATGAACATTTTTGCTTTTACAACTTTTGAGCTATCTCTAGTGGTTAAGTCAGTATAAGCAAAAAACGATTTTTGGGGTCCAAAAATGGCCGTTTTCGAGAAAATCAGTTTTTTCAAAATTACTGCCAAATCATACGGACAATTTTGGTTTATTTAGTCTCGATCGATACACAGTCTCATTGCACATTTTATCAATGCCCTATTAGCCGGAGTTTGTTGCTCTAAGCTAGAGATTTGGCCGAAAAACCATTTTGGCAAAATTGCGATTATTTTGTTTTGAACATCGATTTCTCAAAAACTACTCAATGGATTCGCGTGATTTTTGGCAGAATGAGAATTCGCACTATTGCGGAGGGACATTTTTCTTGGTTTGAGCTAAAACATCTCCAGTTGCGAGAAACCTCAATGCAAAGTTGCGAAATTTTGTGTCACCGCACATTTAATGGATTTTCTTGACCGTTAAGACCTGCTGAGCCAAATCCCAAAAAATGTCCCTCGGCCCACATGTCCTTTATAGGTCGGCGCAAGAAAAAATTTTGGCCGATTCCACAGTTTTGAGAAATCGATGTTCAAAGATTTTTGGTCTATATTCAGCCTGTCAGATGTCAGTATGTCAGAAAATTTTCGCAATTTTTTGCGGATTTTTACTAGTTTCGTTCTGTCATGAGAATCTACAGATTATAAGCTTTAAAATGATGTATAAAGCTCTTTCCAACTCACAAAATTGCGAAAGTTAGGGCGTTTCAAAAACTACCCACAAAAGAACTGCACAAAACGATACCAGCACCTTAAAGAGCGTCCAAAACTACTCTAATGGCTGTATTATTGTAGCTCCCGCTGCCTCTCAGCAAATTTTTTGGACTTTAAAAAATTTTGGAAATTTTGGTCTCAACATGAGGGTGAGACAGGGTCAACTTCGGGGGTCACCCTGAACTGACCTAGCTCAAAACGGATTACAGTTTCACAGAGGACATGTCTCGAACTCCACGATGGTGTATGCCATTTGGCTCTAGTTTCTGTGGTGCGACCTGGGGGTGATCTAGATTCAGCGGAAAAAACCCAAATTTCAAAATGAAATTTTTTAAACCGTTAGCAAGCAGCAAAGGAAAAATTCATGCATTTCTTAGCTCAATACAGCATCCTGATCAATTTGGTATAGATTTAACTAGAGATGCACCGGGGCCGCTACTACCGGGGCCTGGAAATTGGGGGGCCCAAATCGAAAATTTTCCAAAATTTTCTGGAAACTTTAAATTTTGCAATAATTTGTGATATATAAACATTACTATCGTTATTTTCATTCATATCGAAGGGAAAACAAACGATTTTTAACACTTTTTGACTTTCGAAAATTCAAAATTTTGGTCAAAAAATGTCAAAAATTTATACAAAATTTTGCTAATTTTTGGCCCCGGTCGGTACCGGGGCCTCACCACCGGGGCCGGGTCAGGCCCCGGTGCATCCCTAGATTTAACCTAGGTTCAACCTTCTATTTCTGGCATTTTTTTAGTGGGGGGGGGGGGGCCCCCCCACTTTTCGGTTCCCCCCTCCACTTTTCGGAGCCCCCCCTTTTCGGCAAGCCCCCACCCACTTTTTGGAGGGTCGCCCAAAAGTGTCAAAAAATTAGGTTTTTGAGGTCAAATTTTCAAAAATTTTCTCAATTTTTAGCTAATTTATGGACTTATAAACTCATTTTAAGCTTAAAAACAGCGATTTTTTGCGTTTTTAGCATAAAAATGCTAATTTTTCGCTAAAAATTTCGGTATTATTTTACCTTTGGCTCGCCCCCCCCACTTTTCGGAAGCCCCTCCACTTCCCCCTCCCTAGGGGGGGGGCGAAGCCCCCCCCACTTTCAAAACCATAAAAAAAATATCAGTATTTATGTATGGTCTAGGTGGCCAAATCTGATATGGTGCCATTTCAAGCCAAATTTTTCAGTTTCGTAAAAAATCACCAATTTTTCACTAAAATAGGTCGGGTTTGGCTGTAAATGCAATAAAACACGTTTTTTATGTGATTGGATGCTAATTGTTAACTGCAGGAATTAAGCAAATTTCCAAAATTTCCAAAATTTGTCTTTGTTTACGTGTTAAACATACAAAATTTTCAAAAGTCAATTTGACATGGATTTTGCAAAAATATTGACATTTTTGATGCAGATGTATTAAAATGACCCACTCTTTCGAATGGTATATATAGTCAAAAAATGTTCTGGCATGCTTCCAGCAAAAATTTTTTGCTGGTTTTTGCTCCGCTCATGGGGTTTTTTACCGCATTGGGTTTTTTCCCATCGGATTTTCGAAAATTTCTCACCAATCGTAAGTGCTAGAGAGATGTTTTATGGTTCATTTTGAAGCATTTCGGAAGGCCTCATGGTAGTTAACGTTAGATTTTCGATTTGTCGCTTAATAAAAAAGTTACAGCCAAAATTCGAAAATTGGATTTTTATTTCCCACCGCGCTATACACCTATGGTTTTGGTGGAGACGTTTCAAAGTGTGGGAGGGATTACTCTGTTCCCTTGGTTCATGCGAACCCATCATTGCAACCCAATTCCTTCTGTCAGTTCCTTTTCATCTTTGAGGTGAGAGAACGTATTTAAAGGAATGCAGTTGAAGCAGTCCATAGAGAACTTGATTTTGGAAGCGTGGCGGGAGCAGTGGTCGGAGTTGGAGTGGAGTGTCCGAATCAAGGCGGCTCTCAAGGATCGGAACGACGTTGATGGAACTAAGATATGTGGTTAGTTCCATACATGCTCAAGGGGTGTACTCAGGGTGTACCAGGTACACCCTGAATGCTGGGGGACCGCGCAGTGCGCAAGCAAAGTCAAGAGGACCGCGCAACGCGAGCGTAGTGAGCTCTGCTCAGAATGTCAAAATTACGGAAGTCAGCATGAATTAAAAGAAACTATTTCTCCAACCATGCGGAAGTCTTAAAAGAGCTTCAGAAGCCGATTACAATTATCCAAATGAGTGAAAATGAGTGGGACATTCAAGACGTGTTTGCACATTTTCTAATATTTCAAAAATATATATAACAATTTTACCGACCTTGCCTCTCCACGTCGACCCCTCCCCCTCCCGGCTGTGTGTAGGGGCACCGCGCAAAATTATTTCTGGTACACCTTGTGAAGAGAAACCTTGCCCATGTATGGTTAGTTCAATGCCTCTCTCTCTCTGTTCAGGAATCATCGCTAGGCATAGATTGGAGGAACCATAGGAATGGCCCCTGCCTCCCTCAGGAATTGGATGACCAGCTGAGGACTCCCCGAAAGACATCCCAGGCTTGCCCTGCAGCCCAAGGTACGGGTTCGTTGGGAGGTGAGGGCGGGACATTTCAGGACTAGATGGACAGCATCCTCCTCCTCTTCCCCACACCTGTCACAGATTGGACTGTCCACGGCTCCTGTACAGATAGGATTTGAGTATTGGACAGTGTCCGCCGGCCCGAAGTTGGGCCAGGATTACCCTATCCCGCCTGGATAGGCCCCTTTCCGATTCGAGCGGGACTGGTCGCCTGGTTGGGTTTGCTTGGAGTACACGGGGGTGCGACAGACTGCTACGCCAGTTTTCCCGGGTTCGGCGGTAGATGAGACTGCGGATGGATGACTGGTCTAGCGGTTTCTGGTCCTGTGGCATCTTGCTGCCCTCCTTGGCCAGTTTATCCCCTGCATGCCCAGGAACCCAGCGAAAGGCGACCGGTACATTTAGTTCATCTAGCAGAGTTCTGATTTTTTCAATGATTGGATCCGGGATGCTGTTGCTGTTGCTGAGGCGTAGACAGGCGGACTGGCTATCGTCTCCGGAAAGGATCCGGGAATCGACGGGGAGTAGATATTTGTTCTTGGTACACCAACTGAGCGCTCGTTCGATGGCCACAAGTTCCGCTCTGTAGCTTGAGCAGAACTTTCCAGCTGGCTTATGCAGATAGGTCGTCAGTCCGTAGTCCGATTTGATTACCGCGCCAGCTCCGCCGTCTGTGGTTCCGCCTGTAGCTGAGCCGTCCGCCCATATCATTACGTTGGGTTCCCAGGGGAGCTCCGCTAGGGAGATGAAAAATGATGGATAATTTGGTCAGGGCTCTTGCCCCTGGCTGCATCGGTTTCCACAAAGACTAGTGGTTGGTTCCTTGGCCTCATCGGAGGATCCGGGGTGGGGACCGCCAGGGCTTCAATGGGGTAATGATTGATTTCTGCCGTGATCGGCAGACTTTCTGCAGCTTCTCTCCACGATTTTACAGACTTCAACCTCCTCCTCTGCGTGCGGTTGGTAACTGAATTCCGCGGGTTTTCTTCCGGCAGACATTACGACCATTAATGAAGGCTTTGGTTGGTAGTGGTATTTCTTCAGCACGACCTGTATATATGTGTATAATATATGTATTAGCGATTATCTATAGTTAAGATTGCCTGCAAGTGAATAACTGTTTATTTTGCAGGTTGTGTGTGTTATATAGTTGTGAACATTGCATGTGGTTGCTCTGGGTTTTCTCTAGTCCAAAAAAGTGGAGGACCCCACTTCTTGGGGGCAAGAATGAAATGGGCTAATACGGTACAAAATTGCGTGTGCTCTATGTGCACTGCTATGAGTAAGCTAAAAAGTGCTCAAAAATCAAGTTTTAGTACCAAAATGGCTGTTTTAGACCAAACAATTCCGGCAAAGCTGAAAATTGTTCGAAAATGATGATCAAAAATCTTTAACATTTGGCATTTTCTGGGCACCTTACAGGGAATAGGTGGAGGAACTGGGGAAGCCTAGAAAAGTTGACTGACTTGTCTTACTTTGAGAATCGGAATTTTGCATCATCATTAATGCCGCATATTTTCCTTGTTCACTCACTAATGTTATCACAAATCCCTGCGTAATGAATGACTTTGGCTTACTTCTAGGCCAAAATTTATGGGGGGGGGGCTCGACGAAGCCCCCCCCATCGATGGGGGGGGGGGCTCACCGAAAATGGGGGGGCATATTTTTTGACAAATTTTTAGGTTTTTTTGCGTAAAAAATGCTAAAAATCGCTAAAAAATAACTAATTTTGGGTGTTTTTTAAGCTGAAATAGTGGAAATTTAGGAAAAAATCCGGCGAAGCCGGAAAAATTTTTGAAAATTTTGGCTAAAAATGGCAATTTTTGGGGTTATGGGGGGGAAGGTCGGAATTTATGGGGGGGGGAAGTCGCCGAATGGGCCCCCCCAGTAGAAGTAAGCCAGGACTATTGATTAAACTAACGAGAAATAGTTCAATCATCAGTAACACTGATGTTAATATATATATATATGGATTATATGTGATTGGATCATTTACTTGTATTTTAGAGTTATTGATTAAGCAGGCTACTTTATCAGAAGTTCCGAATCACCTGATGTTCAACTTTCTAAACTATGTTGTTGTTTCCAGAGTACGTAAGCTGTAACTTAACATTTCCTTTTTCTAGGAGGGTTATTTTTTCAATTAAATGGCGGATAATTAAATGATAAATTCCAAAGCACACGTTACTTGTCCAGTTTAGTTTTGGGAATAGCTTTGGGAAGCTTTTTATGTGTATACTAAAACCTGTAAAAACTACATTAAACTAAAATTTTGGCTGATTTTGGGAGGTCAAATTTGGTTAAGTATATACTGCACTTACTTATAGAATCGAACTTAGAAACCAACTTATATATATCCTATATACGTATATACTGCATGGTTTACTTCTGACTTGCTCTTTCCAATGGGCTATGGTGGACAGTTGCAGCTGCTGTCAGTGGAGGATTAGGCGGTGAAAATGACCGAGCGTCTCCCCACCAGGGTTTTTGTCATCTGGTCGAAACGGCTTACCATTTTGCCATCTCGTCGGGGGGATCTTCCCGTTTTTGCCGGTCTGAACGGGGTAGTCTGCACACAACCCCCCCTCCGCACGACGTTATTCCATAGAGAAATGTTAAAAAATCTCAAAAATGTCTGGATTTTTTTGAACATAAACATTAAATTTTTTTGGCAAAAAACGAGGCGAGAATTTTAAACAGAAAATTTAGAGATAAACGGGAACGTACATGTTTCAAATTGAGAAATTAGATCTGGACTGGACTTTTCTCACGACGATCCCAGATGCAAATTTCACTGATCAATTAGCTTGAGTGTGCTCACCAAACGCACAGAGCAGGAGAAAGTTGTATTTCCAGCTTCCTTGCATCAATCAGCTGAGCTATTATAGCCACTGCGGACGTATTAAGTCTGGATCTGCTGACCATTCCATGCAAATCAGCCTCCTGACTTCTAATTTATTTCATTGTAATTATATATAAGATTTTATGCACTCTACAGGAAAAACGTGGTATCCTAGAAATTTCAAGTAAATTCTGTTTCGGGAACCTATGACGTTGTTGTGTAACGTCCTTTTCTCAATTCATAGCGATATTGGCATGGACGTTGTTCAGATTTGGGAATCCTGGTTGGTTGATGTTGACAAGTAACGGTTTTCATGGGACATATTGTGATAACTGAAGCGGAGATTGAGAGCGTTGTACCTTTCTGTTCCTATTCGTAGACGTGCTGCTGTTGTGTTTAGCTGGTGTCCCTGGACTCCTTCCTGAGAGCCGTTCCTCGCTTCCGTCGCTTCCACCACTCCTTGTCATTCCAGTGTCTTGTCCACATTCTGGAGGGCGCTCTCAGAACTCTCAGGTGATTTCCTTTCTTAACTGTCATTCTTTTCGCTTTTCCATCGCGTACCTGACTGTCATCATTACTCTCAGCATAATTAATCCAGAACTAACCCCAAAAAATGGGCATGCTGCTTTGTTTGTGCATATTTTTGGTAGTTGCAGCCGAGAGGGTCTTCTGAACAAAACCCAGGAATTTCGTGGAAACCTGAGTCTGAAGCTCAACCCTTCTAATTGAGCTGGCAGTTTTTTGGTGGGTTGGGGGGGGGGGTGGTGGACCCCCCACTTTTCGGTTCTCCCCCCCCCCCTTTTTTCGGAGCCCCCACTTTCATCGCCCACTTTTTTGGGGGTTACCCAAAAGTGTCGAAAAATTAAGTTTTTTAGGTCAAATTTTCTGAATTGTTAACAGCAATTTTTTGTGTTTTTACCTAAAAAATGTTAATTTTTCGCTAAGAATTTTGGTATTTTATACCTTGGACTCGTCCCCCCACTTTTCAGAAGAAGGCTTCGCCTCTCACTTTCAAAGGCTTTGAATCAAAGCCCTTAAAAAATGCCAGTTGAGTAGGAGTTGCCCTGGTCCTCCTGCATCTGGAATAGGTTGAAACGTGTTTCGAAAGGCATTAATAATATCTGTCGCTGTTTGCATTGCGGTGTGTGGAGTGAGTGTGTTGTTGTTGTTTAGATATGGTCCACTGGAGGGAGTGGGGTTCTGCGAGGCGACGTGGGAGGTGGCTCTGTGGCTGGTGGAGGGGGTCCTGGAGGGGGCGCCGCCCGCTCTGGCCACTCCGCCCCTCGATCTCCTCATGAGAGACGACTTCTTCCACATCTGCTTTCATTTCCTCAGCTATGATCACAAAGGTTGGTCCTCCCCTTCCCTCCTCTCCCACCGCACGTCCTCTGGACGAACTGTACAGCACGTCTTCGTATGAGTCCTAAGTCCTTGTCTGCTTTAAAGGGTAGAAGGGGAGAGGGGTTGATCGGTGCTTTGACTTCTGGAAGGTCTTGTGTGGGCAAATGGGATATGTATACAAAATCTGTGCGGGTGCTTTCAGTCGTATTGCAGCAGCAGTGTCGTTGCTTTGAAGGGGAAAGAGAGTGTGTTGTTGTTTTAGAGAAGCTGGACCTGCTGAGTGGGAAGTTGGGCGAGTGCGAGGAGTTCCTCAAGGACCGCCTCGGGATGGACGACCCCCTCTACATCCGCATGGTGGAAATGAGCGCCAATTTTGAAGAGTATCTCTACTTTTGACTTGTCTTCTATGGTGCAATAGGACGAAGCTAGAAAAGTTATAGGGATATTTAGGAAGGGGCAGTAAGCATAGGGAAAATACAATAATTAAGGATTAAGCTGAATCTCCTGAAACTAGAAATACCCAATGAAATAGGACAAATACGTGAGAATAATTTAATTGCCAAAACAAGAGCATACTCCTAGAAAATAAGTAAAACAGAAAGTGCTATCTTACGTAATGTGATGTCATGCAACAGTATCAATAATTTACAAAATTTTAAAAAATGAAAAATAAACATCTTTAAAGCAACTTTTATGAGAAAGGTTTGAAGAAACATATTTATCGAAATTGAACAGCAGTTCAAGTGAAAAGTGAATTTTCTGAGCGTTTTATGAACTAAAAGAATTTTGAAAGAACTCAAACATTACAGATAATGTGCTAAGTGTTTAATGCACAGCTGGGATTATAGTGACGATGGGAACTTAACAATTGGTCAAAGTCGCCCAAAGCAGTAATCATGCAAATCCTGGCTTCCATTGACATGTTTCTCCTCCTGTGACGTCTCCTGTCTGTGTGTGTTTCAGCCTGGGCCTGACCCCGCCGTCCGTCCCCGGCTCCGGTCGGGACTCCGTCTCTCTGAGCATCGTCTCCATCTCCGGGGTCGTCCAGCTGGCGGAGAGCGCCCTTCAGACCGCCCACAAACTCCTCACTCTCAGGACCGCCAAGGTTGGTTCCCTCTCCAAGAGTAGCAAACATTGTCTTCCTTGTCACCTATGTGACTATTGCGACTATTGTGACCTACTTACCTATTGACTGCGTGAATGTGTTCTACCGACTGTTCCCATTTTGTATGTTACGGGACGGGCCCCTCTGTTTCCAGGAGTTTTGCCTAATTGTGTTGTTTTGCATAGGATGCGCTCTCTTGAGACTTCTTCGGGATGACGTGACCTCGAGTCTCGTGACGTGTCGCGTCTTCTCTGTTAGTCCTACTCTCATCAGCGCTACAGTAACACCAAGCCTAGGATCAGGACCTAGCTCGGGCCACGTCAGGACAGTTACATCTGAAGGACTTTGATGTTAACTGTAGTTTTCTGGCCCAACAGTTATTTACGAAAAAAACGAAAAACGAAAACGTTTACTCCAGGCGTTATAGACGGAAATAGACGTTGAAATAACACTATAACAATAAACAGTTTCAAGAAATAAACATAAAAATACATTCAATGAGCATACATTTTTACATAATGAAACAGAACACTTTTATTTAACAACAATTTTCTTTTAAAATCCACTACATCTTTACTCAAAATAATAGATTCCGGCAGAGCGTTCCATGGTAGTACTATCCTACATGGGAAACTGAATTTGCGTAAATTCAAATTTGATTTTGGTAAACGCAACTTTAGTAAATGCCCACGCGTATTATGCATGCAAGGCTGTAACTCGAAAAAGTCAAACATATTAATTATATTATATCCAAATATCACTTTATACACAAAAACAAGGTCAGTAACTAGTCTAGTAAATTCTAGACTAAGAATATCCAATTCTGCACATCTATCCTTGTAATTTAAATTTCGTAAATGTTGAAAGGAAAGAGTAAATCTTTTCTGTACATTTTCAATCATTTCAATGTCTTTTAGTAGCCATGGGTTCCATACTTCAGACGCATAACATAAAATTGGGACCACATAAGATTTATACAGCTTGAGTTTTAGAGAACAATCATTCGAAACAAAATTATGAGTGATCAGATATAAAACTCTGTAAGCTTTGTCCACTATGCGACTAATATATAATTTCACGAGTCTTTGTATTATTTTCAGGTTGTTTGGAAACTAGTAGTGTTTAATAGTCTTTTTTCTTGTTTTTCGATGTATACGTAGCACTTCTATGCATGCTTGCAGGAAGTTGTTGCAGCGGTTGTACGCATTATGCTAGTCCTTTTTGGTCCTCCTTCTGGCGATTGCAGGTTGGAGAGACCTTCACTGTGCTAGTCTATATTTGAGTGGTTTTCCGAGAGTGGGCAGACCGAAGGATTTCGGGGCCCTCGGGGGTCTGCCTTTAGAAGTTGAAGCCTTTGAAAGTTAGAAATGCTATGAAACGTGTGAATGTGGTTGTATTTAGGATGTGAGTTGGAGGGAGGTTGTGGACTGCGTGCTCCGGGGGGCGCTCCTCATGCAGTTCGAGCACAGTCCCCCGCAGATCCAGGAGTCGAGCGTCGCCGCCTTCGCCTATCTCAAGGTCCCTCGCGTCCTCCACGAGCTCACCAAAATGGGACTCCCACATCCCGTCTTTCTACAGGTCAGTCACTCACTCACTCATTGTGTTTTTGTCTGTTCTTTCGGCATGCTTTTGGAAACGTTCTTGCAAATTTGGATCGGACCGTTATAAAACCTGCAAGCATCGTTGAAAATGGCTTGCTGTTGAGTAGTTTTATGCTGAACTAGCAAAAATTTCTTAGAAAGTCCTTCCAAGCCAGAATTTTTACAGTTAATTAATTTTTTAACAATTTACAGTTTTACAATTAATGTAAAGTAAAAATAGCAAAATTTTGTAATATTGGGCTACAGGGTGTGGTGGGATTTATGGAGACTACTCGATTGGGGGATGGTCGCTGATTGGCCCTTCCCAGTAGAAATAAGCCTGCCTTCGGAGTACGTATGTATTGGACTCTCACCTTGGCTGATGTTCATCTCGTTCGGTATTTGCACGAATGACAGCAGGGACTTTTTGTAATCTAAAATGATTATGGCATTGGTAGCTTCAAGAGTACATGGAGTGTTCCACCAGCATGTATGCTATCAGAGCAAAAACTATGCTCTGCTCGCTAACGGCCCACCCCCTCCCGCAAATCAGTATCTGGTTGAAACGGGGGTACGCTCACTCGCTCTATGCTTGTGTGTTAAAGCTCGAAACACAAGCTGTGCGTGGGCGAATTTTGCGCCTGCTTCGAGGTTTCAACACAATCATAGCACTCGAACTTTTTTTATAGTGATGGGTTTGATTGGCGGGGGGGGGGTCAGCCGTTACCAAACATAGCATATCTAGTTTTTGTTCTGATAACATCGAGTATGCCTAGTGGCATGCTCTTACTCTAGGTAGCGTGTTGTGTTTGCGTGTTTAGGTGCTGGAGTCCCTTGTGAGGGAGTTCGGAGGATTGTTGGACAAGGTGGACGCCAAGACCCACGGGAATTGTCTCCAACATTTGGTGGGAGAATTGAAGAAGATGAATCTCCTGGATGAGGAGGGCGGGACCCGACTCCTGAGTCTCCGTCTGGAGTCGGGTCGAGGGAGTCGAGCCAGTGGCGGCGCCGGAGGAGGACCGTCCTCCAATGAGCCGAGCGGGGTCGGAGGAGGCGGGGGGACGACCCAGACGAGTCAAGGGAGCACCTCTCTCGTCCTCAAGGCGGAGCCGACCTTCCAGACCCTCCTGAAGAGCTTCTACTCCGACTTCGCCAAGAACCAGGAGAAACTCGTCCAGATGATGCATCACATGATCACCGGGAAGAGCTTCGAGTTTATCTGCGCCGCGGCGGCCGCCACCGGGAAACTCCATCAGTTTGTCCGAAAGTTGGTGGAGTTCAACGAGTGCACGGGCCCGAACGGGGCGCCCCTGTTCGACCTCTCCTCGCTCTTGTTGGCGCGAATCCTCCAGATGTACGGAGAGAACTTCCTGGTGGGGACGAGCACTGAGGAGACGTATCGAGCCTCTCCGATCTTCGGGATCTGGAACATGGGCTGCGGGCTGTTGGCGGAGGGTCGGACCCTGGCGGAGGCGCACTCGAAGGAGTCGGGGGAGCGCCTCCTGGAGAAGCTCCTCCGCGGGGACACCTCCTGGAAGGGCGGGAAGTGGCAGTCCCTCCTCCTGGAGATCCCCTCCCTCGCCCTCGTCCTCGTCGGACGCCTCGCTCCCACTCCGACGCCGACTCCTGGCGACTCCTCCTCCTCCTCCTCTCCCTCCTTGTCTGGTGAGGACCTCCGTCTGATCCTGAGTCGTCTCTCGGGGGAGGTGTGCTCCCTGGTCCTGGCCCTGGCCCATTGCGTCCTCTCCCTTGACTCCTCCGGTCCGGCCCGTCCTCGTGAGTCCTCTCTCCTCCTGGCGAACGGGATCCTCCATTTCCTCTCCAATCCGCCGCCCCTTCCCCCTCCGTCCGCCGCCACCGCCTCCCCTTCTCAGAACTCCTCCTCCTCCTCCTCCTCTCTGGAGCGAAAGCAGTATCAGGATAGATTCAGTTTTCTGAGTCTGATGGTGCGGCGTCTCCTGGACCCAGTGGTGGCGGAGAGTCCCCCTCTGCTGCCCCAGTTCCCTGGCGGGAGTCCCAGTGTGCTGGAGTTGGCCCTCCACGCCACGATCCACCTCCCGGACGCGGAGGCTCTCAACCAGGCCTGGGAGGACTCCCTCAGCGCCGGATGGCTCCGACCCCACACCGTCCTCCTCCTTCATCGACTCTTCACTAACTCCAAGGAGGGACCAAACCTCTGGAGCAAAGTCTGGTTCGAAGTATGCAACCTATATTCCGGTTACGTAGATATTTGAGCTATTTTTAGACCAAATTTTTAGGGGAGAGAGCTTTATGTAGTGCGGCAGTGCGGTAGGCTTACGTACCTCTCCCCCGGTGAAAGCAGAAGTCAATTGCTTGAAACATTCTTCGAAGCCCGAAAACTCTGAAAATTTAGAATAAAAATTGTTCGATTTGGCCATGTTTTGGCAGAGACTGTTGGAGTGGTGAAGAGATAGAATTTATGGGGGGGGGGGGGGAAGGTTCTGTAGTTGGCGTTGGGCGGCCAAATGGGGGTCTCCTCCACCCCTAGTGATAAGGTTGGGTAGATTCGACTTAGCCGGTAGTTATTAACCCAGTTGCCTAACTCTTTCGTTGGCAAAAATTTCTGAGGGAGGGAAGTGGTCTGTGGGGGGGGAGGGTGATAATGTTTTGAAAATTGTTTAGCTATTGAAAGCTATTTTTTGCTGCTGAGCTAAACATTGTGCCATTTGAAGGGATTGATGTTGTGGTTGTTGTGATTGCAGGGTCTGATGAGCTGCGAGGATCCAGGGCGTAGTTGCGACCTGCTCCTGGGCGCGCTGTTCCTGAGTCCGGAGTCCTGCTCTGAGTCGGTGGTCCGGGTCCTGCTGGACTACGTCCTGAGTCACCCCCTCCTCGCGGGTCAGTCTCCCCGAGGCCCTCTCCTCGCCCGTCTCCTCCTCCACGTCCTCCTCCTCGCCCACGGACTCACTCCCTCCGCTCCCTCTCCTCCACAGCAACAGGTACAACAGGTACACAGACGTACATACGCACGTTTACGATGTAGTTTAACAGTGTGGAATTCAAATGAGGGCAAGTCCATCGGGACAGGTACTTCCCATTCCGGTTTCACTTCTCCCACAAAACCTCACCTCACCTCACGACACAGAATTTGTTATGTTGTGCCAGTTTACCAAATTTTCAATAATGCTTCGTGCTTTGCCCGATGTTTGAAACTATTTTCACTATTTAAAATCCTGAGGAGGGAGAATCCGTCAAGGGGCGATTTCGGAAAGGAGATCAATTCCGGGGGTGACCCCCACCGGTAAAAATATTCTATTTAGTAAGAGTAAATATTTACCAAGAAAGAGTACATAATAAACTAACTAAGAGCCTGTTCACGCAGCGAGTTAAACAGATTAAAGAAGTTAAAATTAACTCAATCCTTTTCGCTCACAGGGTTAAAAGAGTTAAGCAGTTCATTTTAACTCGCCTGTAGGGTTCGAGTTAAAACTTCAGCTCTACGGTTTTAACTCGCGCCCGAAAAGGACCCTAAAAGTATGCCACAAGGCATGGTCCTAGTTATCAGATTAAAAACTATGCTCTGCTTGCTAACAGCTGACTCCCCTGCAAATCAGACCCTAGTGACCCCCTCCACATACCACCAAAGGTACGTTTACTCGCTATATGCTCATCATCATCATTATTCGTGGCGGCAGGCGGATTGTGCATCCATATTGGGAGCCTCCACCTCCATGCCCAGCACACGTCTTTGCAAGGTAGACAACGAAGGGAAGCCCGGAATAGGGCGATAGAAATTGTCCACCTGCTCGGTAGCATAATTTAAGGTCAGGAAGCATCCAGCTCCGACATGACTGAAGATAAAAAACAGAAAGGGGAAGGATCAGCCATGCCCCGCAGAATCGGAAACCATTTAGCGCCGTTGACCAGACGGATGCCAGGGGACACCTGTGGGGATCTCCATTTGATGGGGTCCATGTCCATCGGATTTCCCACGGAGGCAGTTCCATTGCCCCCCCCCCTCGCTATATGCTTATGTGCTAAAGCTCGAAACACAAGCAGTGTGTTCGCAAATTTCTTGCCTGCTTCGAACTTTAGAGCACAAGCATAGCGCGCTCCTTTCTTTGAAATGATGGGTCTGATTTGCGAGGAGGGGTTCAGCTGTTAGCGAGGAGAGCATGATAACAGAGCATGCCTTGTGGCATCTTCTCCTTCTTGTAGGACCAGTAATCGGGTGTATGGTTGGTAAGTTCCCAATTAATTCAATCTAATGAGTGCTACCAAGAAGTGTGTCAGTGTTGGGGCTGTTTGTTGGCTGTTCTAGGACGCACCGGATCGAAAGAAGGCAAAGCTCGCCCGGGACTTCTCTCTGGAACTGGAAGGTAGATAGCTATCTAATTTAGACTTTTAGATTCTGATTTTGAGAGGAAGTGTGGATTAGATGAAAAATGGAAAGGAGAAGTTTCCCAGACTAATGGAGGATATGGGGTGGGAGTGGTGACCCCCGGTTTCATTGTCGTTGAGCCAGTAGAGTCACCTCGTGGAGTGATGACTGCGTCTGAGGAGGAGGAGGGGCCACGGATAAGCGCCTCAAGGCAGACGCCTTGCACCGTCTCCTGTGTCCTTCGTCGTGGTATCCTACAGTGGTACCAAGATTACATACTGGTCAGAGTCTGTCACCAGTCATTCTCTCTCTTATCAGCTCGAAAATTACTGATCGGCTTACATGACACACTTCGTTTCAAACAGATGTGCGCCCTATGCTGAGTGTCTAAAGGTTCTAAAGGTAGAAATTAAACTGAAGAGACAGTTTGTGTTTTGGAGCTTACAGTGAGGGAGGGACCACCTGCAGGATGGAGTGTCGATGGAGTGCCCGTTGTTTGTGATCTGTTTCAGAGTTGGTTCTCTCCGGCGTGCTCTCCGTCTGCGACGAGGGCCTCCTCACTCCCCTCGTCCGCTGGGCCGGATGGCTCCTCCAGAACTGGGCCCTCCATGTCAACAAACTCAAAACAAAGATACCACACACTTTTGTAAGCTTTATCATTCTCTTGTCCTTCCTGTCTTGCTATCTAATTGCTTACTATGCCTATTCCTTTTCAAAAAGGGTAGTGTAGTGTATAATAAAAAAATTACCCGTTTTAAGGGGGGGTCGCTTTTTGGCCGGTTTTTCTACCATCTCCGATTTTGCTCATTTCACACGTTGTGTAGTTCTCATGGGTCTTCAAAACAAGACAAGAGCGTTTTGCTTAATATTGTAGAAAATGTAGTACCTATACAAGTTAGGGCAAGTTGTTTGAGGGCAGAGTTGGCTGAAGAAGACTCAGTTCACGATCGATGATTGCATTGCGAACAACTGAGTGGCTGTGCCTGAGTCGTTTTAGCACTGAAATATTAGCCAACCAACAGTAGTAAGTATTAACTTGCCGTATTAGTAGACCCCAATTTCGCTGGCGTTCTGTCTCGGCATGACCACGGAGGGCAAATCGCCAAAATTTGCAAGTTTTCCAAATTTGACTCTGAATATCTCTGTCGCCGCTTGGTTTCGAACTCTCATAATATTTTGTCTTGTTTCTGAGAACATTATGTACGTATATTGCGTGTGAAAAGGAACGAAATCCGTGACCCAAAGGGACCCTTATTACTCGTTCCAACTCCACTCAGGCTTGAGTTTTCCTCTTTTAACTGCTGAAAAGGCCCGTTGGTGAGTCTTACTTGAATTATCTATCTAGACATGCACCTGAACCTGATACAACTCCACTCCCCGTTGAGGAACCCCCATCCTGTGTGCGTTGCAGTGCAGCCTGCCTAACCTGGAGTGTGCTCAATCTGGTCCACATTGAATTCCTTTGTTGGTTTATTAGGAATAGAAGAAAAGCTAACGATGTCTCTACTGACAAATTCGGAGATTTAATGGTCAAGAATGTAACTGTTTTTAGAAACGTGAAGATGAGGTGAAGTGAGGAATTGGATTGGGTGGGCTCCGCCGTCCAGGAGAAAATGTACATTTTTACTAGGGGTAGCTGGTAGCGTGCAGTGAGAGTGCACTGTGTTGTGGATATAATACACATAGTATGGGTGTGTGTCCATAGTCTGTTGGGAGTGTGGAGATTGCTGTGAGTGTGCTGTTTCAGATACAGCGTCTGCTGCACATCGACCCGAAGGGACTGCCGGTGAGTCACATGCTGGCGCTCTACAGTCTCAAGGAGGACCCCAGGGACCGCGGGAGGGCCCTCCAGAATCTCTTCCTAGTCCGGGACCTGACCACCCAGTGACTTCCCTCTCCCTCCCTCCCTCCCTCCCTCCCTCCCTCCCTCCCTCTCCCAGTGACTTGGATTGTCCTGATGCTGGAGTGGAGGCGGGGCCGGGATGGGTCCTGCTCTGGTGGATCCCTGGATGGACTGTGGAGGAAGAGAGGAGCAGCGGCGGTCTCTCCTCATTCCATTCCATTCCAGGGAAGGAGAGGAGACGCCCTGTCCCGTCTCTCTCAGATCCTCCTTCCCTCGCAGTGGACTGAGACCGGGAGGAGGTGATCCTTTGGACGACACTCACCCTTTCCTCTCATCTCTCTCATTATTCTAATTACGTGCAATCTAATTCATTTCTATTCTACTTTATTGTTCATGTCTGTTTCTTGCCTCGTTTCATGTCCTCGTCAAAACTGCAAAAGAAATTCTAAAAAACTCACGAGGGGCTCCTATGTTTTTGTTCGTTGCTCGTGGTTAGCTTAATAAAACTACTCAAAATCGAAATGTAATTCAAAGGACATTTTGACTGGCTAGCTTCACGACACGTTGAGCCAAATCCGTATCTACATTTTTCGTAATATTGTTCAGTCCCTGTTGATTGTCTGGTTCCTGTTATAACTGTGTACGTATTTCTTAGTTTTGATTATTGTCTGCTTTGTTTTGAATGGTCTTCATAATAAAGTGAAGGTGTTGCGTGCTGTCGGAGGCTCGTGGAATTAGGTGAGTTCCCACCGAGAGGCGAAGCGGCAGACGGTTGCACCATTTTCCACGCTCGTGCCCCATCGGAGCAGCTTACAAATAAACAAGAAATGAAATAAATAAACGGGAGGTAGTAGCGTAAGTGTAAATTGCGAGGTATTAAAATTAAACAAGTAAATAAGAAATAGACACAAGATGAGTAAATTTGAGAATTTGTAGCAAAGTGGTCCAATTGGCATCGTAGTACAATGCACAGAAATTCTGGCATAGTAGTACAATGTTGAAAAACTAGTACAACACTAGTTTCAAGGCAGCGTAGGACTACGTTTCCAGGTATTTCTGGCATATTACTGCAATGCCAAGCCTCCTTGGGAAAGTAGTACAACTCGACCAACAAGAAAGGTCTTACGCTGATCCCGATGGTCTATTGCAGCAAGGGGTCTAGCTGTTCTTTCATATTTAAATTAAACTTTCTACTAAGTTCCTCACTTCAATTTTTTTCATTACTTTGAGCTTGGTTTTTGAACAATTTTCATTACTTGGAAAATTCAAAATTTTTCTGATTTCCGCTATACTGTATAGAAAAGTTGTCACTGTGTGTACTGCTGAATAAATGACTAGTAAAAGAGTGTGCAGGTTCTTCGCTCGGTAGTGTATGCCTAAGTAAATTCTCCTCGCGCCTAGCTCTCAAAATCAGGGTTTTTTTGGTTTTCGGATTTGCGTCAACCTTGCGTCCCGCTAAGTTTAAGTTGCGTCCGGTTAAGAAATTTTGCGTCCAGGTAGAATTTTTGTTTTATCGTGTTTTCAGTGCGAAAAATTGTTTTATTTTTAAAAAATTTTGATAATTCCTTTATTGTAACACTATTTACACTATTTAGAAAGTTGATGCTGCTTAAAATGCACGATTACAAGGGTCCCTATAGAATATAGATGCGGCCAAGGTACACGGCGGGGGGTCTGGGGGGCAGAGCCCCCCAGAAGTTGAAGAATTTTTTGCAATTCCAGAATAATCCGTAATGGAAATGTTTAAAAAGATTTTATTTTCACCTGTTGCATCTAGCGCAATACCCTGAGTAATTTTCAATATTGCAATGTTGTAATAGTTAAACTAATTAAAGTATTAAAATTTAATGAAATGTTTAGAATAGAATTGAGAAAAAAGGTAGTAAAGATCAAATATATATATATATATACATTCAGTTTAGAAAACTCTGAGAACTACTGATCCTTGAAAGCAGCATTGGAAGTGAGCACCGGGGGGTCTGCCCAGAAGTTGGAGATTTTTTGCAATTACGGATTAAATCCGTAATGGAAATGTTTAAAAAGATTAATTTAGCGCAAATATTTTCCGGCTTACTTAAAATATTTATTTTTCAATTTTACTACTTTAAGGAAACCGAAAATTTTGTCTGACTTCTTATTTTAGACGCCAAAAATGTCCAAAAAGGTGAAAAACACTCATCACACCCCGATATAAGTATTTTCAATTTTTCCAAGCTTAAACCTGAATTTTCAAAAATACCGGGTCACCGGGTCAGAGGTCGACCGGGTCAGCAAATAGTGACCCGGTTTCATCTCTGGTCTGTAGCATCTAACGCATTTCGTGTGTAATTAACGCTAGTTGCAATAAATTCATCGTGAAATGCACGTACATAGGCCTTTTGTATTTGAAAATTTTAGAAAAATGGTAGTCTTGCATTATATAAATCAAATTGCCATTTGTGTATTTTTGCAAAAAACGCTTTTTAGAAGAACCAAAGAATTTGGATATTCTGCTAATGCTACAGTTACAAATTTGTTAATTTCGGGGTTTTACTTTACTACTAATCTTAATCCTGCCTGACGTGTTGAATGAGAACAATATAAACGTTCACGATTATGCATCTTATAAGATCTATATATATTGAAGTGAAATTTATGAGTTCGAAAAGATTTTATACGGATGCAGGTGGATAACAACTTAACAAATAACATTGAGTAACATTGAAGTATGACCTTGCACCTTGGCATTCCATGACAAAGTGGAAAACACCGGGGGTCTGGGGGCAGAGCCCCCAGAACCTGAAGAAATTTTTGGAAAAAACGGAAAAATTGCTACTGGAAACATTTAAAGATCTTACTCTTACAAAAGTGAATTTTCTCCCGAAATAATGTTGCGTCTAGCTTGCGTCCAGTTAAAATTTCATTGCGTCCGGATAAGAAACTTTGCGTCCAGACGCACATCTGGACGCAAAAAACCCTGCTCAAAATACTAGAAACTATGAAATTAGGAAAGACACGATACCTTTACTTCAAACAAATAAATTCAAATATACATTCTCCAGAATTTCAAGAACATCCAAATTCGACAAAATAGCGAGATTCTTACTACAAAGTCACAAAGACTTAACCTAAGTCACAGCTGCCGCACGAACTTCACTAAAAGCAATAACAACTCCCGCCCAACTTAATCGACCGATTAACAACTAACTGACAACACAATTAATACCCACACTTTTTAATTCAAACTCCATAGTGAGAAACTACCCGATTAGCTAAGTCCCGAATTTGTTCCATCGTTTATGAACATTTTCACGAAAGGATATGAAATATTCCACAACTGTCATTCATCATCATAATATCTGGGGCCAATATGTGTCACCAGATAGCCGGGCTAAAGACGTCTGGTACCCGGAGAAAGTCCAGCACCCCAGGAAGGTCATGTCATACCATAGGACGGCAGGGCCTTCGGAGCAGTCGAGATGGGTACGCCAGGATATCGATTTTTTGTGACAGCTCAAGACTAAATATATAGGTATAGGTGACCCCTGGAGAATATCTCCAAACCCTGCTTTAGGGACAATGGGTGCCTGTGCTCTTCTCCGGATACACAGCCGTATAGAGCCAGGAGTGTCACCTCAAATGACGACTACATCCGTGGAAGGGGTGGGCCGGCCCTTCAAGGCTTTAAGCCCTACACAGACTCCTGTTACCTTCCCACAATAGTGGTACCCATTTACCGACCAATTAAGGATGGATAGCTGGGTTGGCTAGAGCTCAAGGCTAACCGATCTATCGGATCCGAAGTCGAACGCCTTAACCACTCGGCCGGCACGGCACATGCTAAATGCTAAATGCTCGAGCGTTTCTTTTTTCTGCAGGCAGTCAGGGCAGCTGGGGAGGGACAGCCAGCTGGATCAATTGTATGCCTGTACTGAGCTAGGAGAAGGGATTTCCCAGTTCTCAGTTGGGAGAGTAGAATCCGATGGGCCTTGGGATGCCCATTTCCCGGTCAGCTGGGACCGGACCGCGGTCCCGTCGTGGCTGACTTCATTGTGCCACTCAGAAGTAGTTTCCCTCCTCAGAACAGCGTTGGCTGTTGAAAGATCGATTTGGACCAGGTCATGCGACATTCTGCTTCCATTTATCACCAGTCTGTCGGCCTTATCGTACCTCTAATGACACACTCGTTAGGAACCCACATTATCTGGACCTGTATCTCAGCCTGAGAGAACAGTTCCAGCTGCTGCCAAAGCCTCTGTTCCAGGTCAGTTGCCCGGAGGCTAAATCCGTTGGAGAAGCGTTCAGCAAGGGACAGTGAGTCTGTGTAGGTCCGGATCAGGTTGCTGTCACTTGTCAGCAGTGGCGTAGTTCTGAGCTATCTGAGTCCTTGGTGGACGGTATTCACTTCTACCCTCTAACTGGAGCACACTATTCCAGGAGCAAATGCCAGAGTGTTCCGCCTACTTCTTCGGTTGTCGCTGATGAGAACGCCACTTCCGCCTTTGGCAGTTCCAGATAACGCTGAACCGCCCATCCAAATGTCTAGATCGGTTCTGGGGAGACTGGAGATGGTTTCTGTGCACTAGTTTCTGCTTATGTCCGCCTGCGGTGATTTCTGACGGGTCCTCACTAGCGAGAAGTCCGTCTCCACTGCCGTTCTGTATTCCGGAGGAGATGTTGGCGGTAGTAGGCAGAGAGGCTCTCGGACACTATTCTGGAGGCAGGTTTCGTTGACAGTTCTACTGACTTATATTCTTCGGTTTGGCTGGCTCTTGAGGTTTTTTGTCGGGCCCCCACCTGGTCAGCTACAGCAGAGTTCCTCAAATTGGTGGGCAGCTTTCGTAGGCTGTTAAGGGGCCTGTACCGTCTTGCAGAAAACGAAATGGGAAGACTCAAATCTTTACATTTTCTGAATTTCAAATTTATTAAATTCTGAACTAAGGATGTACAAATAATATACAAGCAGAAAAAAAGGTAATCGACTAAATTGGCGCAAAGTTACAATGGACGGTCAGAACAACTCAATTCAGCAAAATTTTGAATTTTTTGGTATTTATTACAAGTTTTGTGGTATGAAAGGACAACAGTATATAATTAATTTGTTAATAACATTTTAGTTTCTTGCTGCTTGTTTTTTGTATCCTTAGTTTATAATTTGAAAAATTTTGAAATTCAGAAAATGTTTAGAATTTGAGTTTTCCCGTTTCGTTTTCTGAATCTTTTGCCGACTAATTGTAATTACCTTCCTATCTGCCTCTCGAAACAAAGTGCTCCAAATTAATAAAAAATCAAGCTCAAAATAATGAAAAATTGAAGTGAGAATCTTAGCAAAAAGGTGAAGGCAAATATATACGAAAGAAAGGCTGCACTCCTTAACATTGGCTGCAGTAGACAATCATTTGCGATCCTTTGCATTACTTACATTTGGCCGGTTCTGGAGGGTTGTTTTGGGGTTGTCCCCTTTCATGCTTCAAGGTTTGTTGTGTTTTTGTGTCCAACTGCATGTGATTGAGCTTTTATTATAAAATTTTGGTATTTGTTCATTAATGTCGCTGTCTAAAATATTTTGATCTTTGTAAATATATTTCCCAAATTTCTTTTGTTAATAAACTTGAGTAGATATAAAATGGGGGTCCGACCGCAAAAATGGTGCCATTCCCAGTGTAAAACGCCCAGGCTGCGAACCCTACCTAGTTCAAACGTGGCACCTGATATTTTCGCAGCCTCGAAGCTGCGAGTAGACAGCTATTACCGTTTCGACCCCCGCCAAAGGATCTCATCAGACGGCTTAGGCTACCGTTACGGTTTTTCTTTTTTAGCCTCTTAATAGTTTCGTACATTTTTTGTGGGCTATGTTCTTTTTGTGGGCTATGCCTCTTTTTTGTGGGGCTATTGAATGCTATATCTGTTTATTATTGTCCATTTATTACGTAATGTTATAATGTCCATATGCATAACTAGTTACACCATCGTCTAATAAATATCTCTTGTCATCAAAAGGGGATAGCCCCTTCTTATTTACATGCACACTATATAGGTTATGTTTGTCACTTCTAATAAAGTTCATATGATGATACTTAGTAGTCCCGTCAAAAATAGTTGAGACGTGATCCTTGAAATAAACCCCCTTCTTAACAATTGACTTTTTAATGCCTTTCAGTTTCTTTTTCTCATTGCCCCCACATACAAGTGCATATGCTTTAGCACGTATACCACAAAAAGCTTCAATAGGAACACTCTTAGTCTCATCCTTCATTTTACCCAATACCTTTTTGTTTTTTGTTGAGTACAATGGATGATCCTCAGGGTATTCACTTCTATCAAATAAATCAATATCTTCCAACATGTCATTGTATAGATTGTCTGCTATAATATGATAACACAAACTGTCCGTGTCAGTAAAAAGCAACTTAACATTATCTCCATATTTCGGTATAATGTAATTCTAATGAAAGTCATACATTAAGTACTTAGACAAGTCCAATACAGTAAATCCAACATATATAGGTTTACAAAGTCATACAGTAACTCGTTTCATAGATACAGCAACCAAGTCATCCGAGAATATAGTAGATCTATTATATCTAGGATTAGAAACAAGTTTGTCGTGTTTCTTGGAGTCCGTAACAAGCTTAATGTTCTGGTAAGCACGGACATTTTCCATCGTTTTCCCAAATAAGGCATCATTGAGGAGTTTGTAATGATCCTTATCAAATTCACTTTTTGCATGTTTCCGTTTCTCTGTGTTGAATAGAATGTAGGGCTGCATCCATGGCTCTTGAGTAAATGTCAAGACTCGATGAACCTTTGTGATCCGAAGTCCAAACGTTAGATATTGCTTCAGATTGAAGAAATGAACTATATAATTCTTCTTGGGTAGAAGATTGGGAACCAACTTTTCCACCTTTCCAGATGATATAGTATGCTCCTTCTTCAACTTGGAGGCATAGGGAGAAAGCATATCATCTGTGATCAATAGTCTTTCAGGAGCCAAAGGATAGGAGTTGTGGGAGTCATGTAAATGTTGGGGATAGTCCAAATCAACCTCAAGTACATAACCCGTTTCCTGATCGATTTCCAGTTGTAACCAGTTTATTTCATCAAGCGATTCCATCCATTCAAAGTCTTTCACTGGAAGTTGTTGTGACATAGCCCAACCATATAAGTTATTAGCATCCAACTAAAGTTTCCAAGTGTTTGGTTTTGATGAATCATAACCAGAAAAAAACCAGAATAAACCGATTGCACTAACTGTATTCTGAGTATTAATTATGTCACGTGAGGCAGTTAGCTGATACATTCAAAATCCATGTGTGCATGCACCTCTGGTTCATAGTGATTGCGTAATACCCTTTGCAAATGGTGATTGCATGTCATCCCTTCTGTGCATATCTGACTTTGAGCGACTGTGCAATACTGTAGCCAACCTTCACTAATAGTGATGACATAATATCCCTTCTGTGCTCTAAACCTTTGGTTTAAAGTGATTACCGTGATTACAGAACTAACTTATTATTCTGAATTTTCTATGTCTACACATCATGATGTCATCTAATTTTCTTTTCTAAAGATACACCTTCCCTTCTGTGCTCTAAACCTTTGGTTTAAAGTGATTACCGTGATTACAGAACTAACTTATTATTCTGAATTTTCTATGTCTACACATCATGATGTCATCTAATTTTCTTTTCTAAAGATACACCTTGCATAGAGCTGGCTGCAATGCACGTTGTGATAAGCGAAGCACGTAGCAGCTTTGCAGATTCTACTTGCTTATTGTTGTTCACTACAGCGCAAACCTCTGACGGGTCGATGATTTATTTCACATTCACTACGTTCTATTTTTAGTAATACTAGCCTATACTACTAATAAACTACAGTTAAATCTGCATTTATTAGCCATATATTGTGCAGCTACACATCAAAATCATGTAATACTATAACATAAACGCACATCACACTTATTAACTTACGTTTGTAATGAAGTTGGTGAGATCTGAATCTCGATCCTCTTGAAAACTCTATTACACGGAAGGTCAGCACGTCCACTTATCGAAGTAGACTTAGGCACCGGATCTCCGAAAGGTGGTGTTCCAAAATCAGAGATTCCCTGCGGCCAACCTTGGTAGGGGTCTTCTTTGTGAGTTCGTTTAGTGCACTGGATTCAAGCTGATCTGCAAGAGGGGTCAGCACTTGCTTTGACTTGATCGCTGGATTGATGATGAGTCTTCCGATTCCTGACCAGGGACCAATTTCATAAAACTTTGCAAGTTGCGGATTCCGCAACTCGCAGCTGCAAGTTGCGGATTTGAAAGCTGCAAGTGTTGCATAAAGGGTCAAGTGCAGAATCCGCACTTGCACTTGAATTGCGAGTCAAGTAGGCTGCAAGTTGCGAGTTCGCTTGAACACAAGCAGCAAGTAAGTGTTTCATAAAACACCCTGGAACACTCACTTGGAACTTGCAAGTGCGAGTAAAGTCGTCTAGTAGATTTTAACTAGACGATTTTCAAAAAAATTGAATATCTTCGTTAATCTTTGTCAGTTTTTAACCAAATTTAAGAAATAACTGCTTTAGTATGTTTTGCACAGTTTGTGAAAATTTCAGTAAATTTTAAATTGTTTTGAAAAAGTTACGAGTTTTTAAAGAATTACGGTCAATTTTGCCTCTACCCGCACTTGCAATGCAAGTACTCGCACTTGCGTTGCAAGTGGATCAAGTTCCGCAACTTGCTTAGCTAATTTCCGCAAGTTTGCGGAAAAGTTTTATGAAACACTTGTAATCCGCACTTGCGTTTCCAGTGCGAGTACTCGCAAACTCGCACTTGCAAATCCGCAAGTTTTTATGAAATTGGCCCCAGAACTTACCTTGAGTGGTCCTGATCCGATCCTTGGGCTGGGAGTTCCTTGTGTGGCTATCGCGCCTGGCTTTCAGAGACAATCGCGCCTCTCTGTTCAACTCTGAGACTCTAAGTCTGACACGCCAATTATTTATTACGATTTGTACAATTATACTGAGCACACTTTTTAAGCACAATGGCAATTACGATACAACAAGTGGTAATGCTAGGGGTCGTTACAAGCTGTGCAAAAACAGATACAATTACAGATCTGTACAGTGTTCAATTTACTGTACCAGAGTTGCCAGTTACCGTCTTTTCGCTGACTATTAATATTATCCTAATTTAGGATAATATTACCCAAAGTATATGTTTAGTTTAGGGACAAGGTTCAGTGGTACCTCTTCTTCTTCCTTTTCTCAAACTCTGTCTCTGTTACCTAACTATTACAGTGTCTCCAACACTCTGCTAACCAGTACCTATATGCTTTCTCGTGCGCCTATATGCTTTTGCTGTGCGACTCTTTATCCGTCCTTACAAAACGGATTATCAAATTACAAATCAATAAACTACAAACAAACAATTATTAACTGAAATGAACCTGGGGTCGGTCTATGGGTGAGTCCCCGAATGTTGGACACTGCTTTCCCGAAGGTCCGCTCCAACACCTAGACAGGGTTACTGTACGGAAGTGTCTTTTTGGGGAAATAGAGAAAATGGGGAGTTTCCTGATTCTGCCTTACTTATTCCTGGTTAATGAAATTTAAAACAACTACAAAGTTCACAGAATCTGATGACTTCTTCCTCTTCGCGGGATTGGGTTTGGCTATTAAGCCAGAGACACGGCAGAAACGCCTCCCGACATGAAACTGATGGCGAAAATGATTGAGCTCATGATGTGATAGAAAAAGGAAAGTAGTGTTTTAAGTCTTTTCAAGAATTAGGTTTTAGCTTTGCGGTGGTTTCAGGTTTATCCTCCCACTTTGATCAGGCGGTGCTACGCTCGCTGTCTCTGTCTCAATCCACTACTCGGCAATACAGGCCGTCTATGTACCTTCCAAAATTGACTGATTCCAATTGACTGACTGACTGACTACTGATTCGACTGATCCGGACTTCTGCGGTCCACCAATAAACTACTAGCTCTGACCATACGTGTGCTTGGGGGGTGGGGGTTTGGGGGGGGTTTCACTCCCCCCAGACCTGAGCTCACCCCCTCAGAGGGGTCCCTCACCCCCCCCCCCAGCATCCGGATTTTTCCGGTAAAAAACCTGAAAATTCCGGTTTTTCGGCGGCCTTCGGCCGCCCTTCACCCCCCCCCCCCAGAACTTCCCCTCCTGCACATGTCTGGCTCTGACTATCTGAGAGACACAAGACTGAGATCCACGGGCAGTTCAGATTTGGATAGAGCAGCGTAGCTTCGTCTCCGCACCTGAATCAAATGGGTTAAAACCCATTAGTACAAGATTATGGTGCGGGAATCGAACCCAGCAACCATTACTCGTTCCTTTGCTTTCCAGGCCCAAAATGTGCATTTTGGGCCCTATTTGAACTTGTGAATTAAGGAAATGACTGAAAATCATTGTTATTGCCGACAATATTAAGCGTTTCTTTTAACTTCTTGTCACCAATTGGGCCTTCCTGGCCTCTGTTAGCTTGTACTTTCGGAATTTGGTTAAACTTGCCGTAATTTCTTGTTTGGACGAAATGATTCGTAAGGTTTCCACCTTTGGCCCGGCTGGGTCTGACTGAACTGACAGCTAGACGAAACGTTCTTGAGAAATGTACGAAAAAGGTTCTGTTTGCAACCTATACCGGGACTTCGTTTGCTTCTGTCCCTACCTTTGCACAGACCGGCCTTCTAGGGCCCTTTTGGAAATGAAATGCACCGATTCTGACTAAGCTTCGCACAATCTTCAGAGCAAACAATAATACTGGCCAATATTAACGTTCTCGACCTGTGCCTGGCCTGATTTTGTTGATTTGTCACGGGAAATGGGTTCATTTCCCGTAGCCAATAGAGTAGGTCAATTATATACGAAACTGGACATTTGTAGTGCATTTCTGATATTGGAAGATGGTCAATTGCTGAATACATGTAATGATTGTCTTGACTGATGCCTACCTACTTACTTATGCTAACCAACTAAGGCCTACGTAATATTAAAGGCCTCGTGATAGACTTCAAATATTGGGTTTAGACTCGATTGAATTGAGAAGATTAGTTTTTGATTTATGTACTTTGTATAAGATTGTTCATAACTTAATTGATATAGAGTTTGATTCTTTGTTTCGTTATGCGGCTGTAATTGGCACACGCTTACATTATCTAGCGTTAAGACCTGAAAGATTCAACCGATTTTATACCAGTTATTTTTACCATCAACGAGTATGTAATATCTGGAATCATTTACCTGAAAAAGTAGTGAGTGCTGAGTCTTTTTCTATATTCAAAACTAGACTACTGTCAAATAGAGAGTTACTTAAAAGGTATGTTCGAGGGTTTAATATATTTTAAAAATTTAAATTTAAATTTAAATTTAGGTTTAATTCCTTTTCGAATTGTCTTTCTGGGTTAAACCTAACATTTTATATATGTTTTGGACTAATTTGATGAACTTTTAGGTGGGTGTGCTTGTAAGGCACCAGATGGTGCGTATTCGCACCCATACCCGCCCATAATAGCTCTGTTTCATGTTATCAGTGCTTGCACATTATAGTTAGTATATATGTTGTACAGTAGGGACCCACCAATGATACTGTAATCCTGTGCCCCATTCAGATTACTAATGTATGCAAATTTTGATGAATATAACTCCCAGGGAGGGTGAATGAAATGAACTGGTATGCTGCAGCCTCTCCGTGCTGGCTGGGTCCCACGAATATCTGTAGTATCAAGAGTTTATAATAGGAAGAGTGGGACACTCAGCCCTTCCTAATGTTTTTAGCTTGCAATATGCTCGAAACATTAAGGCCAAAATCTCGGGGGGCTTCTTAGCGTGTAAACATAGCACGTTGACATTTTTCAAAAACGGGCGTTTTCGGTAAGTTAAATACTATAACTTGAGCTAGGAAAGCCGTACAGCGATAATTTTTATATCATTATGTTGCGTAGAATGTGATCGTTTTAATGATATAAAAATTATATAGTTCGATTCTGGCTATCTTTTACAAATCTGGCAACAACGTAACACATTTTGAAGAAATGATGAAATTCCTAAAATTTCCGTGGAAAGGATGTTTTATTGCCGGATTTGTAAGAGATAGCCAGAACCGAACTACATAATTTTTATATCGCAACGGGACGCGACTACGTATATACGTATGTTATTGCGAAAATGCGATATCAAATTTGTTTAAGTATATAAATTTTTTGATACCAATTTACGTGCATGACGACGATTACAAAGTTTAATGCTATCAAAAGCTGTGGACTGCACTTGTTCGAGGGGCAACTGAGCAGCGTACGTACGTCTGTTTGCGTATTTTGGAGTATATATAACATGAAATTATGACTGTGTGCTATGTAGTTCTCCCGTTTTGTGAATAGTAGGGCTTAGCGGCGAACGGGTGCAATCCATGAGGTGGGTCCACAGTACAAATGTGCAAACAGAATTATACGTGATGTTTGCGTACTGTGGGGCGGTTGTTCATTTCATTAAAGTTAACTTAAAACTACCTGGTGATTTAATGTGAAATCCCTATTAATCATTTATTTTCAGGTTTGGGACTGAACTAATTAACTTAAAAATAAGACTAACTGACTGGTTTTGAGTGAGTTTTTCGCATGTGATTACTTTTAGTCAGTTTATGCGAAAAATGCAAAAACTCACTCACTCACTGTCTCAGCAGCCATTCTACGCAGTCCCTACTTACCGACTTACCGACCTACCGAACTAAATAGCTAACTACTTTCCACATACTACCTAAGAAGCTCGGGGAACCGTACCGAACCGCTACTCGATCCGGCGCTGGCAACCCTGGCAGCCAGCCGAGTGATAGACGCGCAATCTACCGCCCTTTCGCTTGAGCTTGTTTAAACTTGTGCAAAACTGGCATATAAATTTTAGGAATTTTGAAGAACACGAATTTGAATAAAAGTTACATATTCTTGTAGAGCTTGAAAAACTGAACATTTTTTGTGCTTACAGCACCAGAAAATATTAAGTAATTAATGAGAGAAACATAATTAAAGTTTGCTTCCACATATGCGTAACTTGTACATATAATGTACTAACTGAACTGCACACGTGCTGGGTTGCTAAATTGCTTTCCTATATAGGCTAGCCTGAACTTGTTCTAATTGTAACCCGTGTAGCTCAATGGATGAGCACTGGACTTTAGTCCAGGGAATCTGAGTTCGAATCTCCGCACGGGTCTACTTCTTTTCTTTTAGTTTGGCTTATGTTTTGGGCTTTGACATGGGAAGTTAAGCGATTACGGTAGCGACCGTGAGCCCATGATAATTTTAGGCCAAGACCATTAATACCCCTGTCCGGGAGCGATTGTGCCATTCTAGTCTCAGTGTTAAAATAAGCCATGAGCATGAAAATTTGGCAAGTTCGTGCCTAGTTTCACGTATTTATAGGAAATAGGCTTTTATAACGCGCAGCCTGCAAGCGAGCAATGCCTATTTCCTATTTCCTACTTTCTCCACTGCGTTCCTGCTGTAGTTCAGAATCAGCTTCTACTTGGCAAAAGGCGCAATAAAACCCAGCGAATTGATGTTGCAGCTCCACAGTAGTTATATATATTTCTCAATAATTTTTGAAAATTCTGTATGTGTTTTCAATATTAGAGAAAGTTTAACTGAATTGAAATTGAAACATTGAAACATTAAAACATTAATGAAATGAATAATTATAAAGAATCATAAATTGCAAATTATTCTGTAAAAACAATAAGGTTTTGATTAAATTTTATTTACTTAAAACGTTTCACAAAATTACTGTTTTAATATTCATAAAAAGATACATTTTAATGAATACTAATCTATATCTGTAAAACGTACTGTCCTGCTTTTACCCACAACCATTCTAACGCCGAAACTGCTGCAGATGTAATATTAAAGTACAAAATAGTTAAGACATTCAATAATAATAGCTACCGGCTCGGTCGGTTCAGTAGGCCCGGGACCGGGCCCGGCCCGGGAAATTTCTTAACGGCACAACTCTAATAGATAGTTCCTTAAACTATAAAACGACATAGGCTCTTCAACTTTATTATTTTCAGGCAATCTACGAACTAAATCAACTAATCACAAATAATCTATGTCCCACGATCTTTGTTCGATCTGATCTCGAAGAGTGGGACTGGAGCTTGTTTACTATGGGAATGGGCGAACACCAATAACATCGATTTTGGGCAAAACCGAGACCAGGAATTTAGAGGAACAGCAACAGCACATCCCGCTTTGTGGACACTTCTTTTGAAATCCCCGAAATTTGAAGACCCGAAGTTTCAAACTTTCTGTGCTGAAACTTAGTTCAAAGATGAATTAAATTACAAAATGAATAAAGCAGAAACCAATTGATACATTCTGCATTTCAAACCAATCCGGAAACCTTGGACTCATGAATTGCGGCCTTTAAAAGTTCTTAGATGTGTCAAAGTTTGTACTTTAATTACACCTACAATAGTATCGGTATTAGAATGATTGTGGGCAAAGACAGGACAGTACGTTTTACAGCAGTGATGTGGGTAGGATCGGCAAAATCGATCCGATGCTCGATCCGGAGGTCGGATCGGATCGGGTCGATAGGTCTGCTGGATCGGTCCGGATCGGATCGCTTGAGTCAGGCGGATCGGCGATCCGACTTGATACCCAGCATCACATAAAATTAAACCGTACCCAACGCATATTTGTGACTGAACTTAACTTCGATCACTGCACTGTTTGGTGCTTACGTTGTTAGTCCAATATTTTCCTTCTACCAACCAAACTTTATTTTGGTTTTGAGTCTCTCAAGCTTAGCATTCAGTAGGTAACAACTATTACAGGAATCTAATACTTTTACATAGTATATAATTTTATGCAATGCATCTGCCATCTGGCATCAAACTGCAGAAGCAAGACCCGCTGTTAGTATGCTGCTATAAGTAGTAATGGAAATTGAATTAATAAATGAATTAATGCATAACTCTCTGTAATTAATGTTGGTTACTGTTGTCAGAATTTTGGAGTGAAGTTTTGTGGTTGAACTCTTTATAGCTTTATTCCAAAACCCGAAGGAGTCAAACTCAGTGTTCATACAAAATTTACTTCCCGCAATGATTTTAAAAGCTTTTAGTCTGTTTTCGCTGTACAAGCTTTGGATTCAGTTTCCGAGAAAAAATGTTAGTTTGATCGGCGATCCAAAAAAATTACAACTTCAATTTCGGTATCTGGAACATTAAGTTAATAAATTTTACTTCAAATTGGGATTAAATGTCAAAATTATAGTTTTAACTGATATGTTAATTTATATTATCTTAAATTGGTAACGTTAAATTTGTGTGTTAGTAGACAGTCCGCGATCATCATCTGCCTCACTCACTAATTTGAGTAATTTGACTTCTTTTGCTTAATCTATATATGATTTTATAATTGCGCTTTAGTACTTCGGAATGATAAAATGAAGGAATTTTAGGGAAACTATAGTGTGTAAGATATGTTTGACAAAGCAAAAACCGACTTTAAATCTAGTTCCATTTAGCTTTTTTAAGAAACCATTTTGGATCGCCGGATCGGATCGGATCGACCGATCCGACCCGGATTGGATCGGATCGGATCGGATCGGATCGACAAATAATTTTGCTGGATCGGATCGGTTAAATTTATAGCTGCCGATCCGATCCACATCACTATTTTACAGATATAGATAAGTATTTATTAAAATGTATCTTTTTATGAATATTAAAACAGTAATTTTGTGAAACGTTTTAAGTAAATAAAATTTAATCGAAACCTTATTGTTTTTACAGAATAATTTGCAATTTATGATTCTTTATAATTATTCATTTCATTACTGTTTTAATGTTTCAATGTTTCAATTTCAATTAAGTTAAACTTTCTCTAATATTGAAAACACATACAGAATTTTCAAAAATTATTGAGAAATATATATAACTACTGTGGAGCTGCAACATCAATTCGCTGGGTTTTATTGCGCCTTTTGCCAAGTAGAAGCTGATTCTGAACTACAGCAGGAACGCAGTGGAGAAAGTAGGAAATAGGAAATAGGCATTGCTCGCTTGCAGGCTGCGCGTTATAAAAGCCTATTTCCTATAAATACGTGAAACTAGGCACGAACTTGCCAAATTTTCATGCTCATGGCTTATTTTAACACTGAGACTAGAATGGCACAATCGCTCCCGTACAATACCCCTATCCTAACTAGACCTAACTATACTGATCAATCATTTCCCAATTATTAAGAACTCCAGCTAATTAGTACAACAAGACTGCAAACATTTTCTTACCTAGGACTAAATAAACTACCAGTCCGCTAATCGGATGCCTAACACACAAAACTAGACTTTGGGTTAATTTCGTAGTAATTTAAACCATTCTGTTATAGTCCTGATTTGGCTATTTCTGGATTCCATGAATGCGGCTCATCCGTCCCCTAATCGCAGGGCAACCTACACGGATGACCGGAAATGCAACAGATTTGGCAGACCTAATTCGGGGTCCCCGTGACCCTAGGCTACAAAACCTGCTTAAATCGCCGAAGATACCAACACTTTTTATGCAGGTTCATACAATTTTCACTCCAAAATTAACATTTTCACAGCAGTTACACTTCCAGCCAATAATTATTACAGAATTTAACTTATCTGTGTTTTGGGCCCAAATTGCTACTCAAGTTGCCTCCATTTTTCCTGCCTAATATCTGAAGATTTTACTCATTCATTCTGGCAGTCCCAATACACTTATCAAACAAAGAGGGTTTACATGGTATGCCCTCATTCACACTCGCAATTACACAATTTCGGTTCATAATTCACACTCTACAAAGAGGGCTAACCTTGGAACCCTCACATTCCATGAGGGGTTTACTCAAGGAGCCACTTACGTAAATTTGGGGGGTCTCACTCACACTACAATTTGCAACAATATTTACACATACGATTATATAGACATAATGAGGCCTAACTACTCCTTAACATTACCTACCTACTTATTGTATGCACATTTTTGCCCTGATTCTGTGGTAAATTTGATTTAAATCTCCCTGGATTCTATCTTAAAGTTTGTGACCTTATGAACTTTGATGAGAGATAACTTTTGTTGGAGTTTTAAAACTTTGATAAGTTTGGAAAGCGGAACGAGTAATAATTGCTTAGGCAATTATTACAGCAAACAAAACTACTCAAACACATTCCGCTAAGGACAGCTTTAAATTAGATACGTGAATAACGGGGAAGTCGGCCATTCCCCTTAAAACGACTGTATATTTAATGGTTAAAACGGTTCAGATTTTTTAGTTCCTACTAATTTTGGTTGCCAACCTACACAAGGTAACAATTCATAATTGCAAATGCACAATTACAGACAATGTTTTGGCTTCAGTAGCGCCTATTTTGCGATTACGGCCGGCAATTCCTAATTGCCGGCTGTGGGGAGAATTATTCCCTAGACTTAGCTCAATTCTGATTTGAGGTCGTAGCCAAGGTTACAACCTCCTATCTCAACTCAGGGGTGGGTCCCCACTTAAAATCCCAGTTCTTCTACAAACCCCGAAAAATAGAAAAAGGAAAAAATTGGGCATAAAGCCCCTGTAA
This sequence comes from Trissonchulus latispiculum, assembly GCA_030248195.1. Lineage (NCBI taxonomy): Eukaryota > Metazoa > Nematoda > Enoplea > Enoplida > Ironidae > Trissonchulus > Trissonchulus latispiculum. Next base: position 6,953 of record JASAND010008080.1, on the reverse strand, counting down.
CAATTAAGGCCAATTAAGCCGTGGCTTGTGGCATGTTGCAAACAAAATTAAAGGCCCGAGTGCCGAACAAAAGAATGAAAAATTAGGCCAAAAGCCTCGTGAAAATTTCTAAAAAATGCGTTCCTAGAGTGCAGATTCTGGCCGAGCATAGCACGCTCATGTGGCCCTCATTGTGTGGTGTTCGTCGTGTATGCTCAGATCTTCTCCTCTGACCAGTGCGGGTCAGAGGAGGGCCTTAACTCGAGTCCTAACCGGGGAGAGCACGTCTTTTATTCCCGGCCAAAACGCCCGGGGAAATTTCCGGTTTTAGAAAATAAGCTATGAGAATTAAAAAACGAAATTGCACAAAATAAAGGCCTCTCGGGGCCGATTATGGAAAAATAAATATTAAGTGCCAATTTGGCCGTGTCATTTAGTAACTTTTATGTTTATTATTTTTCAGGCGCTTCCTTGTCTCCAAGCCCCTTTCTTTCCTGTTGGGCGTGACCTTTCGGCCGTAGACAAGGGAAGCCGCCCGTTAATCCTAGTGACAATTGCTCTCCCTCACTGGAACTCCAGTGTTCCTTGCAGACTAGTTGGGAGGGCAATTGTTATTGTTTTGCAACTGGGCAATTGTTGTTAAAAATGTGCATACAAAGAGCTACCTATTTTTACAAGAAATATAAACTAAATATTATTGTTCTACGTACTTAACTATCTAAGACTACTAATTTTCGTTTCATTTCAATTATTAGCTATTTCTATTTCCTATTTCTATACTAAAAGGTATGTGTTAAGTCCTTCTCTGCGAGGCAAATCTTTGCTGGGAGAGAGCCAACAGGGGCTCAATGAATGGAAGCATGAATGGGCGTAACCTCACGCAACGGTTACGCCCTGTTATAAAGGTCACTTAATGCCAATATTACAAAATTAAAATGTAAGTAATCAAAACTTCTTTTGCTCATAACTTTCGTAATATTGGGAGTTAAAAGACCGGGTTTGGAGTTTTGGAATCAGAAAAGAATTGCCTTTCAGATAAGCCCAACTTGTATTTTGACCAAAAATTTCACAATTTAACTAATCATCACCTAGCTGGTATAAATTATGCCTAATTAACACCTATGAACACCAATTACCATAATTCTATGCCACTAACGGGTGAATTATGCCTTTACTTTGATCCATCTTCCAATATTTGCACGTATAACCTGCGTAAAACGTTTTAAACTCGAAATTTTTTGCTAAATTGCTGGTTATTCAACAGCTTCTTTCTTTGCATTCGTTTTCCTTGATAATTTTCAGCTATTTTAGTCAGCTTTTAATTGACTTCTTGACAATGTGAGGCCCTATTCGTGGCCTGGGAAGAGTAACGACTCCTCCATTATACAGTAACACAATGTTGGGGCTTATTACTGACCCGGAAAGGGTAGCGACCCCTCCATTATTGATTGGTAACCTACCGAAACTTCATTAAGCTACATTCCACTGAAGTTTTATTCCATCTTGCGTCATCTGCGTGATAGTAGTGCTACTTCTAACCTTGTTCTTCCTATCTACACTAGAACCTATGTCCCTAATGATGAATTTCTGGGGGGGGGGGTTACACTGACTGGCAACTCTGGTAATGGCATAATAATCATTTTCATACAGTGCTTGGACGTTTCATAGCTCACATTAAGATATCACAGGCACGCCTCTCATAATCAGTGCACTAGACAATTAAATCAATTACATCAAGAATCACAATCTGCGACAAGCTGAGCTTTTCTCTCTCATTTTTGAGTTTTATTTAGCCTTTTCCATTACACATTATTAATACACTATTACAGACTAAGGACTGTTAGGTATGCACAACTATGCAATATCAGATTTGTTCCTGCATTCTTTCGTCATTATTTTGGTCATAGATGAGAACAGTTGTATCGATTTTTTGGCACTTCTCTATAGCAATCTTATAAGCAGCTTTTTCATTTATTCCAATGCAGCCTTTAACACCCAAATCCTTCCATTCAATGATTTCCTGTATAATTGGATCCGTTACAAATGCAAGAAGCTGAGAAAACCTCTTTAGCAGTAAATCACTCAGGGTCCTTCGAACACATGGAAGCAGATCAGCATATGCTTCTTGCCTTGCTTCCGTCGGTGAGTAGCCATCTTCTTCTAATTCTTTTGATATACGAATCAGCCGCTTTTGCCATTACTGATTGTTTCATTGTGGCAGTCCCAATACACTTATCAAACAAAGAGGGTTTACATGGTATGCCCTCATTCACACTCGCAATTACACAATTTCGGTTCATAATTCACACTCTACAAAGAGGGCTAACCTTGGAACCCTCACATTCCATGAGGGGTTTACTCAAGGAGCCACTTACGTAAATTTGGGGGGTCTCACTCACACTACAATTTGCAACAATATTTACACATACGATTATATAGATGTCACGTTGTGAAGACTAGAACTTTCCGGTTTTATCTTGTTTACACGGAACAATGTCAGACTAACCTAATTTGCATATAGTAACATTGCTTGTTATGTCTGTCTTATTCCTGTTACTTCAGTTCTGCTTATGTCTAAGATAGACTGGTTGTGTTTCTCTTTTAATCAAACTCACATGGTGCCGAAACTAAAACGAACCTGTTTGTTATTTCCTGAATTTTTCAATCAATAGACTTAGCTCTTGACTGAAAGAGACTAAGTTTATTTTCTATTGGGTTTTTTTTCAACAGCAACATTGTGCATTCTGTGCCTACAATATTCAACTTTTTCAGGATTTTTTTTTACGCTGTGGCTGCTCAGCTGTCATTTGGATTATACTTTGGGCATTTTTGTAGATCAATACAATTTGAATCTACAAACTTCAACGATTAATTTAGAATTTTACGCTGTGGCTGCTCCGAATTCACTTTGGACTATTTTCAACTTGGGCCGCAAGAAGTTATTGGGAAGAAGAAACAAAGGTGTAACTCAATACAATCTTGAGATTACATCTTCCATTAGATTTCCTGGTTCACTGTAAGTCAATTGATTATTCTTTGGCATTTCTGCAGCTTAGTACTTACTGAGTCTGCATTTGACTTTCCAAAACAGATTTCAAGTAAACTAACAGGAAATTTCAAGGTCAGTTAATCATTATTTGATCAAGTCCATCAGGTAGCTAGAAACGATGCCAGAACTTTCTAAGGAGCAGCTGAAACAACGACGTCAAGGGTATAGGCTCAATGTTTCAAAGCTAATCAAGGAGGTTTCACAAATTTGGGAAACCAAATTAGAGAACACACCAGTGGCGAACAACTTATCCATTTTTCAGGATAAGTTGCATAAATACGAGAGTACCATTGCAGAACTCAATGACAATATTTTAGCTCAATGCGAACCCGACGAACTCGAAACTGAAATTGCCAATTCGGTTTCGTTTACTGAGTCCATCTGGGATACTGTTTCAAAACTTACGGTCATGCTTAACGAGCTTCAATTGCAGCCATCACCTAGTAACGGTGGTCACGATAGTGAGCATGAATCTGTGGTAGGTACGACGACAGGTAGTGCCGGTATTAGGGTAAAGCTCCCTAAACTAGATCTACCAAAATTCGATGGGAATTGCCTTAAGTGGCAAGAATTTTGGGACTCATTTGATTCAACCATCCATCAAAGCAATATGTCAGCCATTGACAAGTTCAAGTATCTCAAGGGTTCGTTGAAAGGAGATGCCTTGAACTTAGTCAGTGGGTACCGCCTCACAGCGGTCAATTACACCGCAGTAATTGACGCTTTGACGGAGCGATATGGCAATAAAGAGATTGCCATATTCTCCCACTTCGATCATCTGCTTGGCATGGCAGTGTCTTCAATCGAGATATCGAAACTACAGCAAACCTACGATGAATGTGAAAGGCACATTCGTAGTTTGGTATCACTGGGCCTTACCGAAGACGTATTCGGACAGGTCTTCACACCAATTATCCTGTCAAAGATGCCTCGTCCAATCAGAATTGAGTTGCACCGCAAGAATGGTTCCCGACCATGGATCATATCCAATCTACGGGATTTGTTGCGAGAAGAAATCAAGGCTCGACAAATGGGTGAGTGGTCAATTGGTGGCAATGGTGTCAAATCTCAACAAGAGTCCACTCATACCAACAGTGCTAACAAAGGTCAACAGCAATCTTTCAATAGATATCAAGCAAGGAGCCCGCCTTCAACAAGTACTCTTTCCCAGACTGCCAAGTCCACCGTAACGTGCTTGTTTTGTTAAAATAAGCATTTCTCCGATCAGTGTGACAAGGTCAGAACTTTGGACGCTCGAAAGGCTATTGGTCAATCTCCGGAAAGCACTGCTACAAGTGCCTGTCTGTTCAACATATCGCTTCCAATTGCAAAAAAAGAGGAAAATGCTTTCACTGTGGTCAGCTGGAACACCATAGCTGTCTATGTCCAACCAAGTACGGGAAATCTTCTGGAGCGTCGCTTTGCAATTCTGGTGCAACGGAATCCGAATCCTCAGAACAAACACAGGCTTCTGAGGTAGTTCAATCTTCAGTTTCGCTGAGCGGTGTTTTCATGCAAATGGCAATTGTCCGCTTCAATAAATGTGGTACAACAGCGCGAATCTTTTTCGATGGGGGCAGCTCTTGTTCCTACATTTCAACCAGATTGGCTAAGACACTGGGTCTCAAATCGTCCAAAAAGATAATGATTTCTAATGCACGATTCGAAGATTCAGTACGTCGAGTAAAGACGTATTCATGCGTCGACGTGGAACTTCCCACTGTCGATGGCACAATGGTTAATATCAACGCATTAGTCACAGATGTGATTACATGCCCTATTCAAAAGCTGCCATTAGATATGTCGAAGTTTCCTGTTCTTCAACGATTGACCTTAGCTGATCCGCCCAGTTCGACTACTGAATTCGTAGATATTGATATCCTGATAGGCAGCAACTTCTATTTTGATATTGTGGACGGAGAGCAAATCACTCTTAGCAATGGACTTAGGCTTCTAGGTTCCAAATTTGGATATATCACAGCAGGGAAGATTACTGGGATATCAGGTAGTCAACACGGCTTTAACTTTGTGTCTTCGTTTATCTGTCCTACAACTTGCAACGTAGAGCGATTCTGGAATCTGGAAGATATTGGAGTGAAAGACGACAGCTATAAGAAAGACGATGAAGCGGCAGTGGAAAAGTTCAATTCCTCAATCCAGCAAGAGGGTGGGCGGCATATTCCATGGCTGGCCATGGAAAGATGACCTTGAATGCCCTCCTGATAATTTCAAAATTGCATATTCGCGGTTAGGTTCGTTGCTACGTCGAATTCGAACCCAACCACAAGTTCTCGAGATCTATGATCAAACTATCAAATCTCAGTTAGAAGATGGGATTACTGAGGAAATGATTGAGCGCTCTTCTAGAAACAAGCTTCATTACATTCCGCATCATTGTGTCGTGAAGCCAGATCGATCAACAACAAAGATTCGCATTGTTTATGATGCTTCCTGCAAAGTCAACAAAGATTCACTCAGTCTCAACGATTGTCTTCTCAGAGGTCCTGTGCTCCTCAGTGATCTCTGTGGCCTGCTACTCAGATTCAGATGTCATGGAATTGGTATGGTCAGCGATATAGAAAAGGCTTTTCTACAGGTTGGGCTAAGATCAGAAGACCGAGATGTTAGCTAGGTTTCGGCTAAAGGATTGCCAAAAGCCATTAACACCTAGTAATCTTCAAATCCTCCGTTTTACACGAATTCCATTCGGAGTTATATCGAGCCCATTTCTTCTGTCAGCTACTGTCAAGCATCATTTGAATCAACAGTCTACGTCAAATTCAATTGATATTGCTAAGAATATTTATGTAGACAATGTCATAAGCGGACGTGGTACTGTCCACGATTCCGTCGATTTTTATCACGAAGCTAAGCACTTGTTTAATGAGATCGGCATGAACCTACGAGAATGGTTTTCAAATTCAAGTGATGTATTATCGATGATTCCAGAATCAGACCGAGGAAATGGCATTACAACCAAGGTGCTGGGTCTAGTTTGGAACACTCAAACTGATACGCTGTCTTGTCCTGAGCCGAAGTTTGGTTCTAATCAAAGACTCACAAAACGCCAACTCATTCAAGAAGTTGCAAAGGTTTTTGATCCATGTGGACTAGTTTCGCCGGTCGTGGTGAAGGCGAAGATGTTAATTCAAGAAGCTTGGAAGCAGAAGCTGCGCTGGGACGATCCCTTGCCCGAGAGTATGTGCAGGGAATGGGAACCTTGCATTCAAAGCTTGCATCAATTACCAGCAATCAAAATACCTCGAAATATTTTGATGGGAAGTATCAGCCAAATCGTTCAGCTTCATTGCTTCTGTGATGCATCAAAACGGGCATATGCTGCAGCTGTGTATGTCCGCTACCCCGTTCAATCGAAGTACAGCCGGAAGGCTGCTGATAGCCAAAACAAAGTTTTGAACCAGCGGAGCTTCCCGAAATTCACCATAGGTATTGAAATCAATGGCGGTGGTTATTGGAAGCAGGCTGATCAATTTTGTCAAGAAGGAACTTTGTCTATCTGTTAGTCAAATGTTCATCTGGACCGATTCAAAGTGTGCTGCACTGGCCCATTCCAACAAGGTATTGACCGTTTTTGTGACAAACCGCGTTCGTGAGGTCAAGGCCAACGAGGATTGCTGTTTTCGATACGTCCCAACGGAACTCAATCCAGCTGATTTGCCTCTCGTGGTTGCGATTTTGAGGCTCTTCAATCTTACCATGTGTGGTGACATGGTCCTCCATTCTTGACAATGGAGGAAGATCAATGGCCAGCAAATAGTTTACTAGATGAACCGGATCCGGCTGAGATGGTTTTGAGCTCTACTGCGGTAGTGTCTGGTAGCTCACTCGTACTTCATGGATCTTTCGAGGTTTTCGACGCTTACCAGGCTACTCCGTGTGACGGCTTGGGTCATTAAATTTATTG
>JASAND010008077.1:0-24622 GCA_030248195.1 Trissonchulus latispiculum | reverse complement strand
GCAACTAGGGTTGCCGGTCATATTCTGCAATAAAGGTGCTTCAGATTTTAAAATTCACTGTTCTTGTAATTGTCCTTGTTTACAGCGTTGGGCTCAGTTTCAAAATTCTCAGTAGTTTCTAAAAGAGAGAATTATTTTCAGAACTGAACTCCAAAACCTCCTGAGTTTTTTTATATTGCACCTTGTTGACTAATAATTTTGAGTTTTGGGGGAAGTGAATGGTCATTCTCCATTCCGTAAATGCAAAATATAACATGTCTCTCATAACTATGTTTGTGCAATAATACTGCTTGGCAAATTATTCACTCTGGCTTGCAAAGTCTCATTAAACTTCTATTTGGAAAACGCTGCAGGCTTTCCCAAAATTCGAGTACAAGTTACAAAAGAGTTCTCAAGTTCTCCTGCTACAAAACAGCAACTCTTACAGAAAATTCCCAAAATGTGCATAAACCAGTAGTTTAGGGAAGTACCTAGAATTTAGATGAGTAATAGAGAAGTTAGTAGTTAGGATTGTTTAACATGATTAATAATTGTACTATTATGTTTAGTAATTATGTTTTATTTCAGGAATTTAGGAGGCATTAGTTAAGCTAGATTGTGTGAAAGTGTGTGTGTGTGTGAATGCATATTTTGTGTGTTTGTATGCGTGATGCAGATCACGTAAACTCCTTCTGTTCGACGAAGGTTGTGAGAACTGCAAGAGTGAGAACGAAGAGGCAAATTACTGTGTGTGTGATGTGTATGAAAATATAAAAATGAGTTATAATAGGCACTCATTATAATTCCTTTTGTACGATAAAGGTCTTGAGGTTTTTGTGGTGTGATTGATATTAAGGTATTAGGCAGGATAAGGGTGGATCTGATTAGCAGTCACCCAAATATTAACAATGCAGTACGTAAGTGTGAATGTTGTATAACTGTTATTTAAGTGTACCAGCAGTGGTACAGTGTGAATGTTGTACGAATGTTATATAAGTGTGCCAGCAGTGGCACAGTGTGAATGTTGTATGAATGTTGCGTAAGTGTGACAGCAGTGGCACAGTGTGAATGTCGTATAAATGTTGCGTAAGTGTGCCAGCAGTGGCACAGTGTGACTGTTGTACAAATGTTGCATAAGTGTGCCAACAGTGCTTCAATGTGAGTATTGTGTAAATGTGATACTGATGACTAAATGCGAGTGTGAAACAGAAGTTATGAATGTGTATGTCTGATGGCATTGTTCCCCATGTGAGCTCCCGTGGGATTATGGGCATTGGGGAAACGCAAGTAGCTGTTCAAACTCAGGTAGTAGGCAGGAAAGTCATACAATCAGGAGCCCAAAATAAATTATCAAAATATGCAAATGAGGTAGTAATCCTGGGCCTGGGGTCACAGGGGCCCCGGATTAGGTCATAAACAACAGGTATTGCTCAGAGAGTCCTCGATTCGCCCGCGTAGGCAACTCCATGTAATTGGGCGGGCGAATCGCAATAAAAGGACTTAACACATAATCGAATTACTTAACGATGCTCTCATTTCGCTTGAAATTCAAATCTCCTGTACTTTCGGCCAAAATTACCTAGGAATACGTAAGGAATTAGTTAGGTAAACATTGTTGTTAATTGTTGTAATTGTGATGTCCTCTGCCTGGAAAGTACGGTTACTATTGTTCTTGTCTGCTATGGGTAATGCTGTAATTTTCATGCCCACCAAAAGTGAGGGTTCCAAAATCGCCAATTGGGAATGGCATTACATTTAACGGTTCAGCATCCGTCAGGCTTAGTTACCAAAAATGGTCTCAAAATCAATAAAATGGGTTCGGTTGGCTGTTTCGAATATGGGTTTGGTTGATGATTCGAGCTATTGGGGTTAAATAGACAATTGGTCAGCATTTTGAACGGCAGCATGCAGGAAACAATAATGACCACGAGATAGTAAATGCATTACTTAGTTACGTAAGATTAGCAGTTAGTATTTGTAAGATTATCTTCCAATCACAATAAAAGTGACGTTTATGCACTAGTTTATAGTTTAATGTCGAAATTACAGTTTTGAGTCAATCTATGCAGGAAATGGGCATTTCCTGCAGTTTGGGACCAGAAATTGTCCTAAACTAACCAGAGCTACAACTATGGAGTCAATTCTGTGTAATAGCTGGAAAATGGATGTAACCATCAATCTGATCTAAGTATTGGGTTCTTGTTTGTGATCAGAAACCCAGAATTACTCTAACCCGGTTGTGGTAATCTTGGACAGTACAGCAGCAGAATGTATGTTACAGAAACATGTTTAGTCGCAATTTCCTGCACAATAGTGCAGGAAATTGCTTAAAATATTACATTCTGTAAATCTGCTCTTTACAGTCAGAGATAACATAAAAGTCTTCAAAATTTCACATTAAAAAATCAGCAAGTTTTAACGTTTCAACAATTTCGAGATGACAAGTTCATGCTCAAGATTCGAAAGCCGAAGGAGTGAATAATGGTTGCTGGGTTCGATTCCCGCACCATGACTGTGTAACTAATGGGTTTTAACCCATTTGATTGAAGTGCGAAATCAACGGATCTCTCACCTGAAGACGTCAACCTCGCCTCTGATCGAATTGTGGTGATTATCAGTCTCGGATCTAGTATGATTGGTGGGAGCCAGAAGAGCTCAGTATTCAGAATCAGTCAGGAACATTGGAATCAGTGAACTGTAGGTACTTCAGTCGAGTTAGAGAGTAACTGAAACTTTGAGGCAGAGAGGAATCCAGCAAGCACCGGGATCATTGGGCAGAAACCAAAACTGATCATCTACTCGAAAATTGGAACCTGTATTCCAACCTAAAGTTTGGATCAAACTTCTAACACGTACATTGAACTAATTATTCTCTTTTATCCATTTGAAAAAAAAATGATGAGCCATATTTTCGTCAACCTGTTGGGAGTGGGTACTCCCTTTGCTCTGCTTTAAAGCTAAGTTAGGATTGAGATCCTAAGAAGTTAATTGGTGGAGAAGAAATAACAGAAGACCGATCTAAATTAATTAGAACTTTAAATTAATTGTCTAATTTTCGCATAAGGCTATCTCCTGGCACTACCCCACCCTCCCCGAGCCTTGTACTAGCTGATCCTCTGGAACTGGAGTTGATCTGCAGGAACCCCTCCGATAGCAATCTCTAAAGTGGGCTGTGGAGTCCTAGCGACTACTTTGCAGCAACTGAGAGCTCACCCAGAGTCCGAGCCCACCCTCTATTGTATTATTATTAATTATTATTGTTATCACTATTATTATTACTATTATTATTAATATTGGTTTTGATCCTTTGGTACTGTAAAGGACAGATAAAGATAGTGCACTAGCATAACACGCACATAAAGCTTATAGGACACCAGTAACTGAGACTGAGTTAGGTCCTAGAGTCGAGTCATAGCAAGAGTAGGGATATAACAGTAACCTGAAGAAGAGTCTAGACCTTTGCTGAGCGTGTATAACCTAAAATATTCCAAATCCACCCTGTAGAGAGTCTGGCAACTCTGGTATATTGACTGTTAATAGCAATTGTCAGTATACTTGTATTTGATATCTCTATTATTATTATTATACAGTGTATTAACTATTATTATAACCACCATTATATTCAGTACCCAGTTTGTCAGTAATTGTCAGAAACATATTAAACAGAGTGCAGTGTTTAAACAAGACTGCGAACAAGTGACCTACAGATCCGGGTGTGATCTTCCAAACAAACAGTAAGTTTTCTCAGATCTCGCTAGAGATCTGACTAGAACCTCTCACAGAAGAGAAGAATTGAGTTTGTGCCTTCGATCTGCGTGTCAAGGCCCTCTATTTGATTTCGGCAGTGAACAAATAGAGCGAGAATCGACCCCTCTCGCTGTTCTCTGTTAATTGCCAACTAAACGAACTCACAGCAGTACCCCTACCAGGTTAGCTGTAGGGATCCCCGATTCTGGAAAACTACCTTTCGGGAATCTGGTACATAAGTTTGTCCACTTAGGCAAACGTGCTAACCTTCCGTGTAAGTGAGCTACCAACCTAAACGACCCCACTTCCTAAATTAAGTCAAATTGTTCACACTTTCTGTTTCAACCCGACTCAGTTCATTACATATGGTCGCGACATAAAGCCAAACTTAAATCAAAGCATTCGCAACGGCTGAAAAAATATTTCTTTTATTGGTCTTCCAAGGAATCACTATTGGTTAAAAATAAACAGAAATGTCAGTGCCTTTGCTTGCACCGTTGAATATTATTAAAGAGTAATTAAGTAACCTTTCGCAGTATATACCTACAGACTTCACAGAAATAAACTGCCACAACTGAGCAAGTTGCCACTTTAGGCAGCGGTGGTTTGTGGCAGTACAGTAGTACAGCTTTTCAGCAACCCAGGAGTCTACTTCTCCTTTGGTCAAAGTCAACTTTATTCGTGATCCCTGATCCAAATCAGTTCTTAGAAGAAGCGGGCGTACGCTCACTCACTTATGTATACCCGTCAAGGTGATTTCGTACGCGCTAGACATGAGGACTTTGGCAGGCAACTCTGCTGGGCTGGTGAGCCGAGCCGAGCCAGCCTCAAGGAAAAATTGTAATGTGAACAAACTTTACTGTCATATTCTGAACTTGTTAAAATAATAACCTAGAAATTCAGTGAAGTCTGTATTTAGCTTTCAATTTTATAGCTTAATTTTTATTTCCTTTCTTCATATCCTCCAAGCCTTTCTCTGCCGTCTGTTAGGTTGTCCTCCAAATGTTGTATATTTGTACAACATTTGGAGATGAAAGACTTTGGACTTATATCATTACTGCTTCCTACGTCTCATCGTTTTGAATTATTAAAACATTGTACAAGCGAAATCCAATCTTCTCTGTGTTTTTGGGGTGGCGACTTTGTAGCATTTTTATCAGGTAGCAGAAAAGGTTTGTAACTTTTTGTTATATTGGCAAAAACGATAATGTTGAGAAGTAAAAAGTAAAATTTTCGCGAGTATAATTTATAGTTGACTACGGCTTAGTTTAAGAAAGGCTGAGAACAATTTAGAGGTTTTGAAATTTTTCAATTCAAAACATTGTGTAAAGACTTCAAAATTTTATTCCTGTCCTTAGTTTCCAAGAATTTCGCAGTTTGGGAGATCATTATCACCATTTTTCGTGGGCTGCGTAAAACCAAGAAAGAAATTTCCCTGTGGTTTCTTATGGCGTTTCTTGCTGGCTCCTTTTTCATTTTGTACAGCATAAGTCAAGAACAAACTACAAGGCAGAACAGACCTAAATGGGTGCCTGACGAAATAATATGGAATTTGAGCTTAAGTTTGCGCTAAAATTAGGTATATGTTGACTAAGCTGTTTTTCAGGCAAAACTAAAATTTCTAAAATTTTAGCAGTAATACACCTAATTTGGTACAACTTCTGTTGCTGTTGAATAATGATAGCGTGTGGACGGACAGATCTAGATTAAAGAGCTCCCATGAGCTAAGGTTGAGCTCATCGTAAGATCACGTTTACTACTTCTCTCCTTTGCATCAAATTAACTAAGAATCCTAAAAACTATAGGTATGTCGAACCACATATATAGTCATAGATTCTAATTTCAAGCATATTAATTTTGCTATTATATTTATAGGATACTGAGTTAGCTGATCCAAGTGCTGCACTCGATGTTGCCCAACCACCACCTGATGGAGACGGCGGTCAAGCTCCACCAGAACTTATCCGACCCGCCGTACAGCCGGCTTATCGGGAAAAATTAGAAATGCCTCCCGATTTTAATTTCGAATCCTTCAGAGCGAATGGGGAATTGCCCGCAGACTTCGGCGCTCCTCCACCTCCACCTCCGGAAGGCGGGGAGCCAGAGTTCCAGATATTGCCCTACATCGACCAGCCTAACCCAGAAACTGGCATTGAAGATCCCAACGAAACGGGTGCTTTTCCAAAACCCCAGATATTGGTTCCGGAGGGATTTGAGCCTCCACCCAGGCCTGAACTCCGTCCAGCTGTTCAACCAGGCGAATCTAAGCCAGGCGTTTTTATACCCGAAGGCTTCAGAAAGCCAGAGAGACTGGGAAATACAAGAGAATTTGGCATGCCGCCAGTCCCTCCAGATGACGAAGAAACGCCAAAGAAAGGACGAGAAGTGTTGAACGATGTTGCTCGAATTTCGGATGCGATCGAACCGCTGAGTGAAATGAGAGCAAATTTCAGAGCTCTGAAACAGGAAAATGAAAACCAGGATGCAGCTCCTGAAGATGAAACCGCGGGGGCTGCGGAACAGGAGAAAAGCGGACGTGGACGAAATCCCAGTGCCGGCAAAGAAGGAAGGCAGGAACGCAGGAATGGAAGGCAAGATAGAAGACAAGAGAGACGAGAGGGACGGAAGGAGAATCGAGCAGACAGAAGGGCAGCTAGAAGAGAAAATAGACAACGGAATAATGTCGAAGCTGACACAGCTGCTTGAAATACCAATTTTTCATAGATGCAGAAATTAAATTTAGTATTCGCATAATACACTGGAAGACAAAATTAAGGCTTACCGTATTCTTGTGCTTAAGGGAACAACGTGTGTCTCCTTAGCGAACCAAGTCTTTGATCCAGTGCTGGAACTGTTTGATCCAGAAAGAGCAAGTTAAACTATGCATGAGTCACGAACATTTAGCTTTGAGTCACGCATGGTTCGACTGAAAAATTGAGTTTTTTATTGGTTCGCTAAAAGTCGCTTTGCGAACCAAGTTTTGAGTTATTGGCTCATTTTGTGTCAGTTGATAGTCCTTCAAGTATACTCGATGAGTCACTCTTTAGAATTTAATGAAACTTCAGAGAAAAGGGTTGTGGGTAAAAGCAGGGACAGGGACAGGGACAGGGACAGGGACAGGGACGGGTGGGTAAAACCATCCGTCCCTGAGTTTACCAACCCGTCCCTGAGCCGTCCCTGCTTTTACCCACCCGTCCCTGGGTTTACCCACCCGTCCCTGTACTTACCCACCCGTCCCTGAGTTTACCAACCCGTCCCTGACCCGTCCCTGGGCCGTCCCTGGGTTTACCCACCCGTCCCTGACCCGTCACTTGGCCGTCCCTGAGTTTACCCACCCGTCCCTGTACTTACCCATCCCTCCCTGAGATTACCAACCCGTCCCTGACCCGTCCCTGGGCCGTCCCTGGGTTTACCCACCCGTCCCTGACTCGTCCCTGGGCCGTCCCTGGGTTTTTACCCACCCGTCCCTGACTCGTCCCTGGGCCGTACCTGGGTTTTTACCCACCCCCCCCTGACTCGACCCTGGGCCGCCCCTCTGTTTTTACCCACCCGTCCCTGACTCGTCCCTGGGCCGTCCCTGGGTTTTTACCCACCCGTCCCTGACTCGTCCCTGGGCCGTCCCTGGGTTTTTACCCACCCGTCCCTGACTCGTCCCTGGGCCGTCCCTGGGTTTTTACCCACCCGTCCCTGACTCGTCCCTGGGCCGTCCCTGGGTTTTTACCCACCCGTCCCTGACTCGTCCCTGGGCCGTCCCTGGGTTTTTACCCACCCGTCCCTGACTCGTCCCACGGCCGTCCCTGGGTTTTTACCCACCCGTCCCTGTCCCTGACTCCCGTCCCTGGGCCGTCCCTGGGTTTTTACCCACCCGTCCCTGACTCGTCCCTGGGCCGTCCCTGGGTTTTTACCCACCCGTCCCTGACTCGTCCCTGGGCCGTCCCTGGGTTTTTACCCACCCGTCCCTGACTCGTCCCTGGGCCGTCTCTGGGTTTTTACCCACCCGTCCCTGTACTTACCCATCCGTCCCTGTTCCTGTCCCTGTCCCTGGTTTTACCCATCCGTCCCTGTCCCTGCCCCTGTCCCTGTCCCTGCTTTTACCCACAACCAGAGAAAAGCGGAATTTTTAAATAGAATCACTAATAAAAAATACCAAATTTAATTGGCTTAAGGTGGCGCTTGCACTATCGGGATTATAGATATAAAATTTAGACCGATAGCTCAATTTTAAAGAAATCCCAACTAAACTTACTTTGGTTGGCGGGGCATCTTTTGACGAAATTTCGGCAACGGAGACCACATGCTTGGCTAGCTACCGGTATGGCTTAACATTTCGAAATTTTACTAAAGCTGCAAACGGCAACGTCGAATGCACTAGGTGAAAGAGCATAAAAAGCCCGTTACAACGATGTGCCTATCTCTCCTGTACGTGGTTGCAATCAAAAGTTACAGACGGTTGAATACATGACAAAGTTACGTTTACCATTCTCAACGCGAATGCCAATGTAAAAACCTATCGTTCGGAAATAAATTTTACAGGGCTTTTCACGTTGCTTTTGTGTTGGATTTGTTTATTATTTCATGAAATACACTGTGCGACTTATTAAAAGCATAATACTTGCGTAAACCTGAAGCGATTAGTGCGAAATTTTTCAATTTGATTTTCTCATAAATGTTGCGACCAAACTCGCTCAAATTTTGCATGCACGTTTATTTGACGGGTACGCAGGGGCAATTTTTTTAGTTTTTGTTTAAATCGCATATTCCGTGAGATATTGATTTTCAAAGTTTTCGAATATTCATAAAATACTCAAAACTGCATAAATCGAAAAACTGAAAAAATTGCCCCTGCGTTATGTTCATTTACGCATTTGTGCCAAATTTGAGCTAATTTCATTCTGCCGTTAATGAGTGACAGCGTTTTGAAAATTTCAGCTTATCCCTTTTGTGTAAGTCGCAAGCTAAGCACTGGATTATTCAAATTCTCCATATTGCTAGCATTTAGCACCAGCTACCTATGCTGAAAGTTTGAAATAGATTCGTTGGAAAATAAACTCAGGAGAACCGTTCCCGGTAATGCAAGCGCCCCCTTAAAGCGTGAATTGGTCCGCTCACCTAACATGAGCAGTGGTGAGAATAAAATAGTGGTTATCCCAAGAACACGCTAAACTTTATTTTTCAATTTACCACGTTTTAAGTTGCAGTATCAGAGTCATCGCCGAATATACTATCCTGGTCGCAGCTTTAAATTCCATCGAATATTTGAAAAAATTTGAATTTTTGTACATGTAGAGATTGCTAAGTCGTGACTGCGTCCGCTCACCGAAAGTAGGGCGACTTTACTCCAAAAAGCAGGTTATCTCCGGTTGTCCTAATTTTTTAAATTGGGTAAAAAGCCTATTTTTTGCAGAGAAAACGACTGTTGTGGGTTTTTGAATGGTTGCGGCGCTTTCACAAGATAATAATTTATCAAAACATTGTCAATTAAATTCATCAAACTTAATAAAATAGAGACAATATGTTTCCTGTAATTTAGGAATTAGATTAATGTTTCTAAGAAAATTTATAAACAACGGCCATTCAAAAATCCACAGCAGTCGTTTTTTCGGCAGAAAACAGCTTTTTACCCAATTTAAAAAATTAGGACAACCAGAGATAACCTTTGTTTTGGAGTAAAGTCACCCTACTTTCGGTGAGCGGACGCAGTTACGACTTAGCAATCTCTACATGTACAAAAATTCCAATTTTTTAAAATATTCGATGAATTTAAAGCTACGGCCAGGATAGTATATTCGGTGGTGGGTGACTCTGATACTGCAAATTAAAACGTGGTAAATTGAAAAATAAAGTTTAGCGTGTTCTTGTGATAACCACCATTTTATTCTCAGCACTGCTCATGTTAGGTGAGCGGACCATTTCACGCTTAAAACCAATTAGATTTGGTATTTTTATTAGAGATTCTATTTAAAAATTCCGCTTTTCTCTGAAGTTTCGTTAAATTCTAAAGAGTGACTCATGGAGTATACTTGAGGGACTATCAGCTGAGACAAAATGAGCCAATAACTCAAAACTTGGTTCGCAAAGCGACTTTTAGCGAACCAATAAAAACTCAATTTTTTAGTCGAACCATGCGTGACTCAAAGCTAAATGTTCGTGACTCATGCATAGTTTAACTTGCTCTTTCTGGATCAAACAATTCCAGCACTGGATCAAAGACTTGGTTCGCTAAGGAGACACACGTAAGGGAACACCCACTTAAGAGAACATGTTCTCTTAAGTGAACGTGTTCTCTTATAAGGTGCTGGTATCCTTTTGTGCAGTGCTTTTGTGGTGATTTTTCGAAACGCTATAACTTTCGCAATTTTTGGAGTTGGAAAGAGCTTTATACATAGTTTTAAAGTTTATAATATGTACATTAACATGAGCTTACGAAACTAGCAAAATTGGCAAGAAAATAGCAAACATGCTTACATCTGACAGACTGAATATGGACCAAAAATTTTTGAACATCGATTTCTCAAAACTGTAGAATCGGCCAAAATTTCTTCTTGTGCCATGATATGAAGGACATGTGGGTCGAGGGACATTTTTTTGGATTTGGCTCAACAAGCCACAGTACTCCAGAAAATCCCGCAAATGCGCGATGACACGAAATTTCGCAACTTTCTAGTCAGTTTTCTCACAACTGGAGATGTTTTAGCTCAAACCAAGAAAAATGTCCCTCCGCAATAGGGCAAATTTTCATTCAGCCAAAAATCACGCGAATCCATCGGGTAGTTTTTGAGAAATCGATGTTCAAAACAAAACAATCGCAATTTTGCCAAAATGGTTTTTCGGCGAATTCTCTAGCTTAAAGCAACGAACTCCAGCGAATAGGTATTGATAAAATGCGCAATTGGAGGATGTATCGATTGAGTATAAATAAGACGAAATTTTATGTAAGATTTGGCAGTAATTGTGAAAAAACTGATTTCTTCAAAAATGGCCATTTTTTGACCCCAAAAACCGTTTTTGGCTTATACTGCCTTAACCACTCGAGGTAGCTCAAAAGTTGTAAAAGCAAAAATGTTCATTTTGGCACCCTCTTTCCAGCCATTACAACCAATCGGGTGTAGAGACCATGTACTGAGAGAATAAAGGCAAAAACCAAAACTTTCATATCTTTACACCTAAAAATCCGGGACTGGTCCCAGAATGTTAAAGAGCACGAAAATAATGTATTTGGAAAGTTTCATCCACTTTCACGAAGAATTGAAGCTTGTAGGAACGAATTTACACAAAGCGATACCAGCACCTTAAGGTGGTGATTCCTTTTGGGCACATATTATTGGTTGACGGTACAAATGAAGATGAAATTTGATGAAACTTTCCAAAATAAGTTCTTTTAGCATTTTAACATCCTCCGAGCAATCTCGCTTCAAAACTTCGACGTCTCCGTTCAGGGCGGTTTTTGCCGATTTTTAACAGTTAGACAGTAGCTGCATAGCTATGATTATATTCATTCGAAAGATCCTGTTGTGCTCTACATTTTTGTTTTTTAAAGTACCTTTCTAGCTTTTCTCTATAGTGAGATATAGCCGATTTTCTTATTTTGGTTTTGAAAACTTTTCATTTTTGCAGAAATCAAATTATCCGCCATTTCCTGAGCTACGCAAGCCGTAAAATTAAACTAAGGGTGTCAGTTTGAAGGTCTCGTCGAGGCCGATTATTCGTGGCATTGTAATCTTCTAAATGCTATCCCGTGCGCTGCTATCATAAAAAATACAGTTTTTGCAAAAACACGACCAAATTTTTTCCAGCGATTGTGGAGCATTTACTATGCAAGCTAGAGGGCTGCCACTTACTGGACGTGTTTTACATAAAAACATCCAGGGACCCTTTTTTAGTTGCCCCGATTGCTGCTTTCTAGCTAAAGTGGTCGCTTGCGAAAGTTGGGAAAAGTAGGCAAAATCCATGTTGCGCAAACATTTTAGTTAATTTCTTTATAACGAAGACAGGTTTTATAATAATTAAAAAAGGGTCCCCAGCTATTTGATAGCGGAATCGAATGATGTGGTCGACGCCTCACGAAAAAATTTACTTTAGTCTGCAAAAAATCTGGAAAATTAAATTAATTCGAAATTGCAGTAAAATAAATATCGAGAACTAAAGTTAGGTTCAGTGTATTCATTAGAAAGAGAAAATATTAATCTCCATTTCGATATAAAAATGACTTCTTGACTTCAAGGAATGAGTAAGTAATAAGGGTTCAAAGTTGATGTCTCCAAAAGGAATCACCACCTTAAGTGAAATTGGAAAAATCCAGAACCACAAATAAAGAAACTGCTGTTGAGCGTTAAAATTCTTATAGTCATTTTTTTCAGAATTACAAAATAGCTTTATTTTTCAACAGAAATGCAAGAAAACAAAAGAAGGCGAGATAGTGTTGATCATGCAAGTTTCTAATCCGCCAAACTTGAAAGTACGTATTTAACCCACAAATCTCTACCCGTGCAGTGCCGTAGATTAACATTAATACGAACAATATAACAACATAACAAACAATTGGATCATAAATTAAATTAAACTGAAAACATTTCCTATTTAATAGCTTTCGGTTCAAGCCTTAAAATAGTAGGAGTATATGCATATTTTGTGAGTCCTTAGAAAGCAAAACAGCGGCGGTTGGACAACTTTGGCCTACATCCATAATGAAGCACCTAGCGAGGAATCCCACATAAGCAGATATAAACTTATTGCTCTTTAAATCCAGCTAAGGGTTTCTTTTATATCTGCACCGCACCGTATCATGTGTTCCGAATTTACTGCAAGAAAGCATGAAACCTACAGCTTCTAAAAATTTCTGGTTTCAACAGTCAAACAGTCAAATAGTTCAGAACAAACAATCAAACAGTCAAACAGTCAAATGGTTGTAACTTTGCATTAATTAGTAAAGAATGTAGTTTGCTCGCCCACTTCTCTGACGTTAATTAGTCCTTTTTCCAAGAAAATTTGAATAAACATTTTGCTTAGTTTGAATGATAATTGAGACTCATCGGCATTGAATTTTATTCAGGCTGACGCATGGTGTTTACGATCTGTATGTTTCAGCAGCTCAAATAGCCAGTTTCATGCAAACCTTGATAGGTACTTCAGAAAGTCATCGCTTGCAGTCTGAAAATAGTTAACGTCGTCGGAATTTTTGTTTTTACAATGTCGGCTAAATGGCATTGCGGCAACTGAACCAAAATTTATTTCGGCATAGAATAAACCTCTTGGTATATTCCCATCATAAATGTAACACGATGACAACCAACGTCACTTCACAGACTCAAATCGTTTTAGAATCTTATCACACTATTACAGCTAAGCAGGTTAATCTGAACCTTAGGAGTTAAATTTACAATTGAGCTATTGGTGCTACCTTAACGCTGACCTTTTAGTCTGAGGGCTTATTTTACTCTATAGTAGTTATTTACGAGTACTACATAAACAGCTGTTTTTGAGTATGACAGCGGTTATGTTTATTCGTATTTGCATACCTGTTTGAGTGATCTGTTTGCCATGTAATTTTGTATTTCGACAAAAGTGCCTTCTTTTTGCTCCTGCTTCAGGGAAATGCTGCTGCACAATATCGGTTTCTTAATATTTCTGGTTTGTTTGGCAGAAGCCAGAAATCCCTATCGTCGCTTCATTTTAACCGTTGGATTTCCTAATTCTGACGTGAAACTGAAAATAGAAGTGGCTTGCTCAACCTCATGTTTGATGACAAATTACTATGGCTTATTGGTGCGCGGAGCGACCGTACCGTTCCCAGTGTATTGCTGCAGACAAATTGCTTCATAGAATTTCAGCAACAAATCTGAACACCAGACAATTTATTGGTCATTTTACCCTTACTGGAAATAAGATATTAATTGTGCCTGAAAATAGTTATATGTTCAATAAACAATAAAGTCAACTCAGTGACGTTTGAATCACATCAAAAGGAAGAGTAAGACACTCAGCGCTTTCTAATGTTGTAAGATTGCCACACGTTCGAACATTACCTAAGGTCGAAATCTCGGGGGGCACACACAACGCTGACATTTTCCAAAAACGGGTGTTTTGTCAAATTAAATGCTATTGCTTGAGTTGGAAAAATTGTATATACAACAATAATTTTTAGGTCATTATGTTGCGTACAACGAGTTCTTTTTAACGATTTAAATATTATTATAGTTAGGTTTATGCAATCTCTTACAAAACCGGCAATAAAACATCCTTTCCAAGAAATAACTAAGAATTTCATCATTTCTTCAAAGCGGCTTACATTGTTGCCGGATTTCCGAAGTGCCAGAACCGAACTTAACTTTTATATCTTTAAAAAGATCTTTTTCTTAACATAATGATATGAAAAATTTTGCAGGCAGGCCGGTGACTGTTTCTGCGGCTAATAGCCTTAAACATGCTACAATTTGCCTGGAAAACTGTTAAATATCTTATATTTTACTTGTATGTTGGAGCCGGCGGAAAGTGGCACCGGCCGGCCGGCCGACCGGCGTCGCGAGCTGGGTTGGGCGGCCCACAAAAAATTGGGTCGGTAAACAACACTACTTATAGTGATATAAACTAAGCATGGTTACCAGAATAAAATGGGTCCGTTTTGGATTGTTGAAGACAAAGTTTAGGTGTGTTGCAGTGTTGCAGTGAGAGTGAGATCTTAGACGGAGAGGGCTAGATTAGCAGAGGGCTAGATTAGCAAACAGCCAATCAGAATGACATTGTCGATTGACATTCTGATCATGACATTGACACAGGTTTGGTGTGTGGAGCAGAGGATTAAGATTTCTGTTTATTTCCAAAATTGGTCCCCGCTTAGGGATATGCCGCTTGCTGCCCCGTGTGGTTGAGGCAGCAAAAAGAGGTCCGCGTTTGGTGGTGGGAGGGGTAGTGTAATGGGGTCCCAGTTTGGTGGGGGAGGGGTACTGCAATTGGAAACACTAATTGACAGTTCCTGTGTGCTCTGAAATTAGAGCACCGTTGTCGTGACCAAGTTTTGAGAGATTAGCTCATTTATGCCAGCTAATAGTCCTTCAAGAGTACTCCATGAGCCACTCTTTAGAATTTAACGAATTTCAAAGAAAAGCGGAATTTTTAATTGGAACTACTAATAAAAAATTTTAAATCTAATTTATGTTTCTATATCTTTATGTTAATTTATATCTAATCTAATCTTTATAAATTTTCATAGAAGCATTTATGTAATTCCTAAAAAACCGGAAAATAATTGTCTATATTTTATTGAATTTGGTGCATTTAATTGACAATGTTTTGATAAATTATATATTACGTTGTGGAAGCGCCGCAGCCAGTCCGAAACCCACAACATTAGTTTTGTCTGCAGAAAATAACTTTTTACCGAATTTAAAAATTTGAACAAGTTGAGATAACCTGCATTTTGGAGTAAAGTTCCTAGTTTCGATGAGCGGACACAGTCACGACTTAGCAATCCCTTCATGTATAAAAATTCAAATTTTTCAACCATTTGGTCCAATTTAAGGCTACGTCCAGTAAAGTATATTCGTCGGAAACTCTAACACTGCAGATTAAAGCTTTGGCAAATGAAGGGAAAAATAAAGTTTAGCGATTTCTTGGGATAACCACCATTTTATTCTCAGCACTGCTCATCTTAGGTGAGCGAACCGTTTCACGCTTTAAGCAAGTTAGGCTTAGAATTTTTTATTAGTGATTCCAATTCAAAATCCCACTTTTCTTTGAAATTTTGTTAAATTCTAACCAGCGACTCATGGAGTACTCTTGAAGACTATCAGCTGGCACAGAATGAGCTAATAACTCAAAACTTGGTTGGCCAGGCGACTTTTGGCGAACCAATAAAGTCAACTTTTAGTCCAACCAGGCGTGACTCAAAACTAAATGTTCGTGACGCATACATAGTTTTGCTTGCTCTTTCTGGATCAAACAGTTCCAGCACTGGATCAAAGACTTGGTTCACTACGGAGACACACGTTAGAAATGGAATTGTGTAATTCTTCATGTAGATGGTGGAAATCCCATTAATCCTTGCTTTAAATCACTCAAACTAATGCATTCCTGTACGCTGAGAAAACAAAAGACAAAACTGTACATTACAGTAAGTAGGTGATCAAACGAATGATAAAACATCATTAGGACAAGGTCATTTTATTTTGCCAAGAACCAGTATTGTTGTGCAAAAACCAGTGATTAGTTCATATATGGAGCACACATGGATGAAATCGCGGATCGCTTACGGAATTCTCGCTTTTTAAATGAACTGGGATTCCTTTTGATCTGAAAGTAGAAATATAAACATTAAAAACTTAATATGTTTAATGTCAAATGTTAATGTTAACGTTCTCTTAATCAATCATTTACTCATCACGTTTTGCTGCAAGTGAGGTACCTACAAACCTTGCTCAAATGTTTGCTCAGTGAATTTTATTTATTAATGGACACGTTTTATGTGATCAGAAATCCCGTTATTGAAACATGCATTCCTCAGCCTAAATGCAGTGTTTGTCGATTAAACCTTTGCCTCAATGTTAGTCGGTAGTGCAAGAATATAGGCATTTAGTGTATGAGAGGTTGAAGGCGACTAAAAAACTGGCGACCGCTAGCTTGGCTATTTTTGACTTTTAAAAAAGCTGATGACTTTTCCAGCACTATGTACTGCATCCTTTAGATCTATTACCTTTCCTATATTTACTTTTATCAGTCACTTTCTGTAGAATATTAGAGTTAGCATTCTTACTATTGCCATTAACGTTCTTGCGTCCTTCACAAACCAAAATTCTTTGCAGTGTCTTGCAAGTTTCCGGTTAAAAGAGATTTGATTCCTTTCTAAAATTTTCTAAAGCCCCCTGAATCAATTTTATTAGATAACCAGATTACGGGTTGTTATGTTACGGGTATTTAGATGTATAAATCGAGACTTTGGACTGGTAGTCAATCCAATCACCTTACCTCTTCAAATATCATGTTGCAAAGCCTCTGAACTTCTGCTTCGTCATTGCCTTCCAGACTGGGTTGAATTAAGCCTTTATTTCTGGGATGTGCTGCAACAGAGACTCCGTTTATTTTCAATTTGATAATTTTTTAATACGAAAACAAAAAACAAAGACATCAATCGTCTTGTCATTTTTGCATTGCCTAACAGTGCTCCGAATTGAATAGTGAATACTCTGGTTTCTTGCTTGGGCAGGGGCCTATTTCATAAAACTACATTAGTTACATTACATTTCCTACATTAAAATGTAGCTACATTACATTTGCTACATTTCTGGGTTTCATAAAACAAATGTACCTTATACAATGTAAAGAAGCTACATTACATTTGGGAAATCTCTTTTTTCGTCATTTTATCACGTTTTACATATGTGTTGATACAATGTAACTACATTGTAGCTACAGTGTAATTACATTGTAACTACATTGTAGTTACATTGTAAATACACTGGAACTACATTTTATTGTTCATAGCGGCTACATTTAACGTGGAGTTAATGGATTAGTTACAACAGCTGCATATTTTGAATTAAATAGTATAGGTATAGTTAGCTTAGCTTAATTAGCTTAATTACGTAGATAAAATTAATAAATACGTAATAATAAAAGCTTTTAACTTTGAAAATTTACTAATTTTTAGAGAGGTTGAGGCAGTTCAGATTTTCTCTAAAGTGTCATTTTACAAAAAGTAAAACTTTCTAATGCCGTCTTCACAATCTTAAGATTCATTCATAGGTTAAAGAGGCCTTTTATAAAGGATTTTAACGGGAAAAGCCTACTTTATCGTGGTCTTGACCACAGTCAAAAATGTAGTTACATTTCGACTGAAAATGTAATGTAAAATACCTAAAATACTTTTATGAAACTATAAGATAATGTAACTACGATGTAGTTACATTTCCAGCCTATTCAAAACACTATGGGAACTACTACATTGTAATGTAACTTACATTGTAATGTATAAAATACAATGTAACTACATTGCATTGTAAGAATGTATATGAAACCGGATTTCAACTACATTGTTACATTGTAGTTACAATGTAACAAATGTAATGTATATGAAATAGGCCCCAGGAATACACAAAATACCTTCTTAGCTTATTAAGCTAATTGATAATTAATGCTTAGCACTAATCGGAAACTAGACAACAGCCAATCAAACTGCTAAACACTCTCCAGTTTGGGGAGGGACCCCAAGCAAAAGGACTGAGAAAATCTGCAATTTGATTGCCAATTGGTTCATTCAACACCATCCTCAAAAAATAAACTCTTTTCAAATGGCACTGAAACCATATTTCCGCCCAAATCCCTGTTCCTGGAGACAGTTTCAGCAGTCTGATTGGATGTCACTAGTCGTTACCTTCCCCGAACGGAGTACAATAAAAAGATGCTGCGTAAGAGCTAGGACACAAAGACTGGGTGGTTCCATGTTACCAGTGCTGCTTAGCAGTGGTGCTGTGCCACGTTCTGCAGGCTAATGGTCTAGCCTGTCCATAATTGCGTATCTATCTGAATACTCTAACCTGCCATGCTTTTCAACAGATACAATAGAAGAGTTGCTGCGTTTTCGAGTTTAAGCAATTAAACGCACGGAGAGCAAACCTATGCGTACTGGACACTGATTTTTGTAGGAAGTCGGTCACTGGGCAAGGGGGATTTAGAGTAAAGAGGCTCAGCCTATATGATATCAAGAAGCCTGTCTGTTGATACACTCTTATCATTATGTACTCTTGCTAAACTTGTTAGATTCACTTATATACTCCTTTTCAATTATTTGAGACCTCTGTACAACAAAAATTTACTTTGCATTATTCATTGTCAACTCATACCAAATGTAAAATATTGTCCACAGAAACACGACTGAATAAGGCATGATATCAGGAATACCCAAAACAATGATTCCCGTTTACCCATAATTCTTCAGAAATTTATTTAATGAAATACAAATGGATTAAAATTACTTCGACACACCTGCAACAACACTCATTTTGTATAATAAGACAAAATAAAATCAAAGCAAAAATAAAATCACAAACATAGTGTATTAGCTGCAGATCGATGCATCCGCTCATCTCTTTAATGACGTCCACAATTTGATTATTTTGGAGGGCACAGCTTCCGACTATGACCACACGAGGGTTGGCCGGATAGAGGCCCTCTGGATCCTTCAAGTAAACTCTGTAGAACTCCAGAGTTTGTCCCATAATGTTGGCGGCCTGTTTGTCATGGGCCACCTGGATAGCTTGCTGATCGGCTTGTTCTTTTGAAGAGTTAAACTCTTCACATCGCAAGTCAAAAAGATCCTCACCGATTCCCCAAAAGTGGTCATGGGTGGCTTCCATGAGTCTTCGGTTTCCAGTGGCCATCAGCTTTTCCTTGAAATAAGGAATGCTGAACTTAGACAGCAGGACGCTGGCCATTACTAGAGCCTTGAAGGGCTGATAGGAATATGGATAGGGCAGGAGTCGGCTCAATTGAATCTCGTCTCCGCCTATCCTTTTGACGTCGGCCGGCTTCTCGGTTTTCTGGATGTCCTCCGATACCTGGAAGGCGCCGGTAAGGTCAGCAAGGGTGGCGAAGAAAGCGTGTTCGGCTGTCTTACGCTCCTTCTTAAGATGCCGGATCATGATGGCGTCTTTGGCGGGGTGGGATGCAAAATTGGAGAGGACTTTATGCTCTCCGGCATTACTGCGGAACCATAGAAAGTTTCCAGGGTTTTCTGGCGCATACGGAAGCTGGAAAATCGACAGCTTCCGAAGTTCGTCCAGCGCACTATGATGTAATTGAAGTTGATTCATTCTAAAACAACGAAATTTGGATTACTTTTGAAATTTCTTTAAAATTACTTTTCGTACACTCGCATGAAGGGGAAGATTAGGGGTACCAACCCTACTGAAAATTCCGATTCATCTGGCCACCCCCGCAAGATGTCTTCGTGTGGTCACGGCGATCCGATCTCCCATTTTGACGAAAATTTTCGTCATCCCAGAAATCAGTATCGTACGGGAGGTCAAGGAAGAGTTGGATGTTGGAGCTGTCTACCAGGCAGAAGCCAACAAGAGTTCCGAGGTCTTGTCCCAGACCTCACCTGCTTTTTATCAGGAGCCCTTCCCTATGGTGCGAGCATTACCCACGCTCGTGTACGTTCCTGATGCTGATGACCCTACAAAGATCATGAAGGATCACCCCGGCTGGGCAGCCCTGACCTGGGGCTGCTATACGTTCCGCACCGACGGAACACATTTCCGCCCCCAAGACCCCATTGCTATTTCCAATGGGCAGACGTACGTCCTTTGCCCCAAGAATTATCCGCGGGTTCGCGAGGCCCTTATGGTGCCTGATGTGAAGCGGCAGAACTACTCTGCCTATCAGGAAAAGAGGCCGCATAAGGACAGTCCTATTTTCCGACCGCGGCACCCGTCACCCCCTTCCTCCAGCTCCTCTTCCCCCCGCGGTGCACCCCGTGGTGTACCCTCTGATCCCCAGCCCTCCAAACGGGGAAGCTATTCCCCCCGCCGTTATGAGAATCGGCAGTGGCGCAACAGGCCTTACCAGAAGCCGCGTCCGACGCCTGCGGCTACTACCAAACGCTCTCACCCTACTCCTGATCAGAAGAGGGATTCGCCGCCGGTCCCCAATCTCATGGCCTTGTCCCTTGGTCCTCCTCAACGCCGTAATTATCGAGGTCAACCTCCTCCCTGCAAAAGGTGCCGCTGCCACTAAAAAGCCAGGACTAAGGCTGTGATATTCTTAAATGCTGTAAACTATATGTATACATGTTGTGAATATGCTTAAATGTTGCATGATTGTTATATGTTATATATGTATGTTTATGTAATTGACTTATATACCTGTTTTTAATCTGGATTTTGTAAATTTCGAGATTACCCATTTAACAGAAACCAAAATGGGATTGTTACTCCCTTCGAACACCGAAACATTGTACAAATTGGGGTTGTTATCCCCGTAGAATACTTTAACATATTCTACAGGCATTTCGAATGAGTTGTTTACCTCATTGCCCTTATCAACAGTCATACTACCCTTATTACTAAACTCTATGGATTGCTATCCGGACTAAATAATGCACTCAGGTTGTTACTCTGAACGCATACACGTCACTCTGAAACCATGGATACTGTGTCATAACCCTCTTATTGACCTGACAATTTAATTTCAGGAACAAGAAAATGCAGACTACTACTGGAACTTCTACAGAACCTCCTCCTAGATCATACTCCCCACAAATGGAGTTGTCCCAAAATCGAGCCTTCAGGAACCCTATGGTTCTTCCGGGACTTCGGGTCCCAGTCCCAACCTTGGCTGAACAGCCAATCAGACATAGAGCCCCTGTGCCAAATCCAAATGTCCCCTTCCAGGGATTCCGGCCACTCACTGTGGCCCCCAGACAACAGAAGGTTGACAAGTGCGTGTACTGCGGTATCCCATTTGCCCAGCCAGGAGAGCCCAAAGCCAGCACTAATTGCCCCATCAAAGTCCCTCACCGTCAAGGCACTTACACTACCGTGCCAGATTTGAATTCCCACCCTCACCATCTGCCGGAAAACTATGGCAGCCAACATCTCTTTGAGATGATCCCTGAGGGAGAAGAATATCCCCCTCCTTTATGTATCCTGGGTTTAAGGTGAAGTCAGACGCCGTGGGAATTCAAATCCGCAAAGCCCAGATTCAGTATGAAAATTCTCTTCTTCCCTCCCCTTTCATGACCGCCCACGACCAAATTCAAGCCTCCTTCCGGACATTTTACAAAATGGTAAATAAGGAATCCATGACCGTTGGGGATAAGGCTCTGTTTATTACAAGCCTTGAGGATCTGCGACAGGACATGGTCCAACTCATCAACGACCCATTAGCTAAAAGCCACCGTCCCCTAGCATCTGGGTAACAACCCTATCTCCGTCATAGGGTTCAGAAGTACGTAACCACCCAACCCCATTGGTCCCCTACCCCCAGGTCTCCCCCCCCAATAAAAAACTCCGCACTCCGGAGGTCAAAAGGGTCAGGAAAAGGAATACCAGGAGATGGCGAACCACCCGGGGCCCCCCCACACCAACCCCCCCCCTCACACCCACCCAACCACCCCCACAACCAGCCCACACCCCCCCCCCCCCTCCAGGAAGAACGCACGCCCCCACCACCCATGAGCCCCCTCACCAAAGTCCCCCAAGCCCACCAACATTCCCCAACACCAGCCTAATCCCCCACCGGCCCACCCCCCCACCCTCCAGCGCCCCCCCCCCCGGACATCCCACCCCCAAAGGAGGGAGCCCCCCCCAACAGCCCCACACCAGCAGGCAAACTCACCTCAAAAACATCTCCCTACTACGTCCTCACCCCCCTCAAAGTTTATGGGAGCAATACCCGAGGCCCCCCCCACCAAAACAGAAAGAGTTCAAAATTAGCATATGGTTTCCTCCCTTTAAAAAAAAAGAAATTTTAACATAAAATCCCACACTCCTTTATAACCGCACTTATAATTACGTAACATTACTTTCCACATACTTATCCGTATCTCCGGTTGTCTACTACAGTCTGCGCGAGTCCCACCCAGCTCGTAAAAATATGTTCCAATTTTTTCTCAACGTTAAATTCTATGACTAGTTTAGTTCTTATACCTTCATCAAATTCGGGCGTTTAATGTTATGTATTTAATTGTTAATGGGCGAGTAGTAGCCCAGCCCCCCCCCCCCCCACTTCTACCGCACAAGCCCCCCCCCCCGTAGGCGGCCCCCCCCTTTTCATGTCCTAACTAGCCTCCTCGCGCCATAATTTTCCTCCCGTCAGTTTAGATTTAGACGTCCATTCCAGCGCTAGAAAACGAATACCTCACAACTCAAATTCGAAATTAAAATTCCAGAATTTTCGAAATGAATATCACTTCAAGCCCTAGAACACTTAATCGTATTCTTCAGCATACTTCGATGAGTTATTTTCCCCACAGCCCTTGTCTATAGTATACTCCCTTTAGCCAAATTTCTGCGTTCATCTAGTAGCAGGTAACACTGCACATTACATCATATAAACACACAACAAAATTAACTCTTTTTTCAAACAAAACAGATTCTTCCTCCATTAACTCTCATTAATCCTCATAAAATCCATAACTTCTCAGGGAACCCTTTCAGTTTTCAAACCCCCCCCCCCCCCCCCCCCCCCCCCCCCCCCCCCCCCCGTGAGTGTAACCAAACCAATTTTAGTAAGCAAGAGTCTTTTCCTTGTCAACGGTTTGTCGCAAGCAATGGATACATATACATACTAAGAATAAGAACATGACATTAATATAATAAACTAGCCAACAGTATTGAATCTACAATATACATATTCACTAAACCTGTACACAGTGCAAAACTTCTTAGCTAATAACCGTTTAGTGAAACTACGTAAACAATGATAAAATACAACAAACTACAAGACAATAATTAAACATAACATACAACATATAAATCGAACTAATTATTTTTGGTAAGTTTTCTAATTAATAATTCACAAACACAATTTCTCAGTCTACACTTCTCTTTTGCCAGATCCTTTCCCCCCTTCCCCTCCCCCTCTTCCCCCCTCCCTCCCCCCCCCTTCCCCTCCCCCCCCCTCTCCGTTCACCCATTAACAATTAATATAACATAACAATTATAACTGCCCATACATTTGATAAAGTATACATATAACTAAGCTGTACATTATTAATCAACCGTTCTGTTTAGACATATTTTTATAGTAATTTTCTGATAACATCTGTAAAACGTATGAAAGAAACTTTCCGCATACACTATATACAAACGAATCACAATACAACCTGACTGCAGATAAACAGATGCAAATATAAAACAATGCTTACGTAATATTTTTGGCTTTTATGATTAAATATTTTCTTTTTTTTCAAATATGCTTCTTTTTGAACTCTTTTCTAATACTTTTTCACACTTTGTACATGATCAACCAGTCATACTTATGAAGGGGCAAAGGTTAGGACCTCCCGGAGGTATTGCTCCATTAAATCAGCTTCTGAGGGAGGAGTGTAGGGAGCATGTGGGTCAAAGGTAGATGTTTTCTGATGGTTGAGCATTCTGAGCTCCCCAACCTGTCTCCAGTATTCAATGACTGGAATGATGCCTGCATCAAGGCAGCTGTTTAGTGCCTGCAGCTCTCGTCGAACATAGGCTGGGACCTCATCTCTCCATTCTTCGGGGAGAAGTGGGATCTTTATGTCAAGAGGGGGGAGGGGATCCAGGTCAGGATCCGGATCTCCGGGGACAAGGGGCTCTGGAGGGTCGACATTCTGACGAGACAGATTAGGTTGAGGCAGCCCCCCCCCCCCCCCCACCCCATAAAACCAACCCCCCCCCCCCCCCAACTTTCCCTCCTGCACATGTCTGATTAGGACTGATCCACAGAAGCCTGTTCGGCAGATCATCTTCCTTCTGGTTGAGATCTGACTCTTCGGAGGAGACTTCACTTCGGGTGAGGTCGAGAGCGGCCTCAAGTCTGCGAAGCAGCGGATCGTCAGACGAATCATCCTGTGATTCTTCTGGAGGGGGAGGGAGATTCGTGGCGTACTCCTTCGACCATTCGGGAGCGTTTGGCGGAACGATGACTTCAATGCCAGCAGGAATTCGAGGATTGCTGTAGTATGGGTGAACGGGTGGGACCCATTCTTCATCTGCTGCTCCATCAGGGGATTGACGGGTCTCAGATTGAGACTCATCGCTCTCCTCATTATTCCGTTCCTCATAATCATTCCGATCCTCCCCGACAGAAAAGTCTGAGTTTTCCGACTGGGGGGATGGAGAATCCTGGGCTGGTAGGGGACCAATGGGATTAGCTAGCGTCGGGTATGGCGCTTCAGGTCCGTAGGGTGGAGGGGGAAAGAGAGGGG
>JASAND010008076.1:0-42666 GCA_030248195.1 Trissonchulus latispiculum | reverse complement strand
TTAGCCACACCTGAAAAACTGTTATCGGAGAATAAAAGTGTGATAGGCGTCTTAATTGAAACGTGATACATCTTTTGCACTGTGTAGCCGAATTCCTTCCTGCAAATTAGTAACCAGTTTAAACTGGGGGTGCGCACGCTCATTCTATTATTTATCGCTTATTAGTTAATACTAGAAAACATTTTCATAGGACCAGCTGCCAGTGGTCGCGCCTCGACGGGTATTGATACGAGTCTACGTCACAGGCATTTGCTCAAGCGTCTGAGGGTGTCAGACATTTCGGCATGTGCCTAGACAGATAGCACAATTCAAATATCAACATTTGTGCATACTGCCTAGGCCACTTGGGCAAATATCTGGGTGCTGCAGGCATTGCTCAAATGTCTTGTTATTTAGCTATTAAGCAAAGACTTTTACTTTATGAGACAGATCTATGTTTAGCGACTTTGATTGGGTTTACTTTCGGGGTTTCCAATTTCGTGATCCTCCCACTTGCCCTCCCACTCCTACTCGGCCCCACCTCTACTCTTTTGGTCTTTTCTCTACCACTGCTGGCTTTGCGGGCCAGAAATAACTAAATTATAAGGAGTTTTCATCAATTTTGCACAAACCTTCGTATTTTCCTTCATGTTCCAGGTTGTTGTTCATGTTCATATTACAAAATTCGTCTATTTTGCTACTAAAACTGAGTTTTGGAGTATGTTTTCGCCTTGCTATAAGACTTGCGTTTAGTTTTGTGACGCTGAACACCAATCTGAAATCAATTCTTGATTAGATTTTCCGTTTTAATACAATAATCTTACAACCCTTACTCTCGTTGAGATAACAAAAAAGCTTATCAAAAAACGGCCTTAGATTCATGCTCAGCGCATCATCAGAAAGTTTTCAACACTTATCCAAAAGTCAGAACTAAAATGTCTTGTCATTGCCACTGACAAACTTAAAAAACTATTTTTTAAACTTTTAAAATTCGAAAATTTAGTCAGCTTCATTAAAACTAAAGATGATGCATAATGTTGCAAAATTGTTGAATTACAAGACATTTCAACAAATGCCTAAACTGCACGCAGTCATTTGGTGAAATGTAGACAGTATGCACAAATGTGAGGTTTTTGGATTGATGAGCAGTTCTGTTTGGTTAGCGGGGAAGCCCCTGAAAAGGATATGTCACATGTAACCAAATTATATTGGAGTAAAACATTAACAAGTTACCAAGTAGTCTTTTCTGGCATACAACAACAGTTGCTATTACTACACAAGGAGCATCATGAGTTCCTTTAGACCATCGACAGTTTAAAGCATACAGAAGACATCGTTCGTTTTTGCCATCCGAAGGTTCTCCATTTGCTAGCACGAAGTTGGTTCCATTACTAAATAGGACATGCAGCCGTAAGTATGAGTACGATTTGGTTTTAGTTGCATTTTATGTTGCTAAAATGTTTTTATTATACTTCGTACCTACTTTGACGAAGACGTCAAACGTCAATAATTGCCGCATGTGCATACCAAAGACTGATTCGTAAGAAAATAAAAGCAAGGATAGTTTAGCGAAGTTCTTCTTGGCTAACGACACTATCAGTGCTTTTTCTTGGAAACACGACACTTATAAACGTATTATATTTTCAATTTTCATGGCCATATTTGCCCGCTCTTGGTTTACAGCCTTAGCACGTAATGTCACTGATCAAGTTTCCCCTAGATAGCAGCTTTCAACCATTATGTAATGATTTCAAAATTTGAAAGTGTATTAGTTGGAAGCATCATATTTTGCTAGAGAAAATGGATGGAAAAACGTGATAGACCTATGTAACATTGTTCAGTTGGCGGCGTATGTTGGTCCTCATCGAATTTTCTTGGGTTTCCTATTCTATAAGTAGCTTTTGATATGGCACAACTTAGTTAAGAGAGCTAAGAGAATTAGCCAAAGTCTAGAAGAGAAGGGAAATCAAGAGTCCATAATGATAAGAGTACGGCACTAAGCCTAGTCTCCGAGCAAAATCTATGCTCTGTTCGCTAACGGCTTACCCCCCACCCACAAATTGGACCCATGACTTTAAGGAAATTCTAGGTTTGTGCTCTAATGTTTGCATCAAACGCACGTTGAACCAAGTAGCTGCGTTTTTGAGCTTTAGCATGCAAGCGCAGAGGTCAAATTTGTTTGAAGTGATGACTCCAATTTGTGGGGGGGGTCAGCCGTTAGCGAACAGAGCTTAGTTTTTGCTCTGATATGAGAGACTAGGCTTAATGTCATGCTCTCATTATTATGTACTCTTGGCGAAACTAAATGAAACTATATGCTAGATGCAATATACAGACCACAAAAATACTGACCTCAAAAATGTCACAATGACAGAATTGAAGGCAAGTAACTATGTTCTTGACATTGCTTAAACTTTTTATCAACCTGCGCGATCAATCAACTTGTCGTTGTTTTGGGTCGGAAAGCTAACGTTTTCTGCAAATACACACTTTTCCAATCCCGCCTTTGGTTTAACAGTTTACTACCGTCATTTCAGCTGGTGAAAGGAATATCCCAGATACAGTCATAGCAGTAGTAGCAGTGGTAATATTGTTGCAATGTAAGGCTGTACAATAGAAAAAGTATAAGACAAAGCAAACTGGTAGTCAGCCTGAACAGATCCTGAAAATGAACCCGAGCAGGGCGGAACAAATCGACAGAAAATTTGACTTTTTCCAAGGCTACAAGAAGCGGTATTTTTCGAAAAAATAATTTCAAATATTGAAAAAACCATGTATGGCGACTGAGACTCCAAGCACCAGCACAGAACTTGTGATCAAACATTATATTTTCTGCAGCAGAGTATATAGCGAAAGCTTTAAAATTTGCCTACAATTTTGATATGATATGATACGATTTTGAAATAAATTTTGATATGTCGTACCTGCAGAAATGGGATAAGTTTGTCTACTCACGTCTTTTAATGGAAGCATAGCGTATTCACTTAAAGCATGTAATTTTGGATATGTCAATGTGTCTACAAATCTCAATAAATACCCTTCACAGTCACATGGAATATTCCGACAGTGCTTATCAAGCCAGTCGACTCAGAAGTGATAAATTTGAACGATTAGCACCGCTATTAAGCTAATTAGCACTAAATAAAAAAGAAAATAATAAGATATAATAAGAACGCTTCAATGGCATATTAAAGTACATGTAGCTGACCCCCCAGTAAAACGAAAAGTACATTTAAAAGAAATGCAATATTTGTATGCTGGTATGTGCATTTGGGTGACATAATTGACATGGAGCACTAAAGTGACCTAACGAGTAGCATTATAGTGAAAAATTAACAGTGTATAATTGAGTAGAACCCACATATTAACTGATTCGTTCGTTCATGTACGATAACATTCTTACTGCAGCTGCTTATCTCCCAACCAGAAGGTTCTATTTTCAACATTGTGGGTTCCCAACAGAGGAATGTGTATTTCTTGGCGTAGATTCCTAAAACGTAAGGTGATTATAGGAGTTTACATGTTAATTGTTTGCATTTAAAATTTTTCAGTATAACTTTTGGACATGATTGGAGTTTACTATACATTGCTTGAATGTCCATAACTTTTTCTGCAGGCATCCACTACTCTGGAATGCGTAAAAAACTGAGGTAGCTTCAGTCGCCACGATCTTAGTCAATACTATTATATGAAGCAGCAAATCAAAGCAAAACTGCCAAAGCTTCAACTAATGTTTCAATAGCAAAAGTATCAATCGTCTTTATGGAACGATTTATCAACTAATGAGCATACTAACTTTGGGAAAACCTTGGGAAATAATGCAATAAGAATTACGATATAATAAGTTTGTTAATATTTTGATTCTAAGTATATACGAGCGCTTAGTTGTGCTGTCTAAGCATTGAAGCTTTACTAAACTGTAAATGCTAATCTTAAGTCTGTATAAAATAAAGAAACTTTTAAAAATTGCAAACGTAAGCATTCTAGCTGTCTGTGGATCTGTGGCTTAAAGAAAAATAGATGTGTTTTACAGACTTGTGCTTTTAAACATGCAGTTAAGCTTGAAGTTTCAAGGTCAGATTTCTGCTGCATTCAAAAAATTGTCGTTGATTTCGGCTTCGTTGACAAGTAAATCGACGGCAACCTTCTATGAAGCTAAATATCCTGGTTAGCACAAATATTGCCGTTGCAGCAAATATTAAATATGCTTACTTCTGTAATTGGTCGTGGTAACATTATTCTATTCTTTATTATTTACAATAACTTAATTCATTCACAAGCCCTCTAGCTATATGGCAGAGAAAAACTGTACAAGCACACCACTTGGTTTTACGTTCAAAGCTGTTTGCCTTACATTTCCTCCATCATCCGCTCAAATTCATTATATTCTTCTAGGCTATGAAAATGTGGGAAGTCCGCGCATAGCTCGTTTATGCAAAATGTTTGGGCTTCTTCGGTAGTCATTCTTGATCCAGAAACGATAAAGTAGCATATGTTAGACAAAGCATTCCATTGCTCCGGACAGGAGTCAACATCTGCAAAAACTAAATTTCCGATCTTAAACAATAAGATAAAGTAGGGGGGTGCTAATTTTGTAGACCGATAAAGAACTCGCATCTGCAGACTTTGTGTGTGTGTGTGTGTGTGTGTGTATGCATAAACATATATATAAACAATATAAATAAACAACAATCTATAGTGACTGGGTTAATTTGAGCAAATCTTAGCAATACTAAAGTTTAGCTAAAACAGTGGAAGCTTTTAAATCAATTTTGCGTGTAATTTGCTTATCTCAAGGTTCCACGGATATATTGCGAATAATAGATAAGGTGTCCAAGGCTGTACGATTATTATCTGCGCAGGCCCGTTGGGACGAAAACGTTAAAATTTGGTTTTAACGTGAAAGATGCTGTTTAATTTGTACTGTGTCATTTGCTGACTCACCAGTTCGTCCACAGAAAGACGGCAGATTTAGCTGCTGCTGCTGCTGAAAGCTGTAGTCTAAAAATAACAAAACATCTTCCAGTGAGAGGTTGCCCAGAATTTATGCAATGTCAGAAAGTGACTGACCATTTTTACATTCACAAATTAATGCAACGCTTACAACTCTTCCAATTACAACAAATTACACTACACCAATTGTTTATCCAGCATTTTAGTGTGATGCAACAGCTTAGGTTTCTAAAGGATTTGTGCCTTCTAGGACTAATGTATGCTTCGCTTTTTAACTTAGCTGGATGTGTCATAGAGTAGAATACGCTATGAAACGTACACTCAAGCAGTTGTGTATTGGGTCAGTACTCGCTTGTGTGAGCTTTAGTAAAGTATTATCTTGTGCTTGGCCGTTTGGACAGGATCTGCTTCATCGAAAAAACTTATTTTTGTTTAAAGATATGTACTTCATTCAAGCTCGTCCTCTGCTGTAATTATGATATTAGTAGAATCTCTCAGAAAAATGAACAAAAACCCATTAGCAGCAGGCCTTCTTTGGCGGGGTTAATACAAAATGACTGCTTTGGCTAACGGCTAACGGCTAACGTTGGCCTTCTTCCGGGGTTAATACAAAATTTTAGGTTGGATAAACTTTGAACCAATACCCAAATACAACGCCGTGCCTTTATTGGTTTCATGACTCCTTCAATTAATCCAACTATTTCCCACCTATTGAAGTATTTTTCATCTTCAAAATTTAGCTGTAACTCTGGTCTTTAAACCCAAGTTTATCCGAAATAGTTTTTGGTACTGTGGAGCCGCCATTGCAACGGTATTATTAAAGTGATTAAAGAAGCCTACCTAGTCCCAATTTTCTTGGAGGAGCATGTACATGCCATGGATTTACTGACAAAGTCATAGCAATTAGTTAAGAATTTGCAACAAAAACTAACCTGTATCTTAGTATAAAGAAAGTGAAAACTTGTTATTACCAATGCTCTCTATTATGCCATAGTGTAACAGAAATATTAAAAGTTGAAACTAGAATACAACAGAAAAAGAGAAACTAAAATTGGAAAAATCTGTTTAAACTGATTCGCTGCAAACTGTTGCGTGTAAGAATTTTAAATAGTTTTACTTAAACTTTTGTCGTATTGCTTCGAATTAAAATATGTCCGAATAACACACTCACTGACAAATCCTGCCAGGCTGACACTTAAGACCAGGAAGTAGAATGCTCTCATCAGATCATGTGTGAATGTAATGTTAAGATAATGTGTGACAGTCCTTCAAAAGCAGTTTCGCCTTCCGTGAGCGGGCAATGTTGTTGAAAACCTATGCCATCAGCTTCTTCCAGATAATGACTAAAACACTATTATTCTTGTCAATCTTAAGAGCTTGAGGTATCACTGTCCATTTAATAATTGATTACTTTGCTGAAAAACAGAAATCCATCCAGAACTGTCCCCTGAAGAGAGTCATCAATTTCAGTACTCTATGGAAACCGCGCTTTTGCTCACGTTCGAAGCACTCGTTGCATATATATTACCACGAGTAGAGTACTTTTTGTGATTTAATTTCCCAGCTTTTCGTTAGCTACATATATGTAATAAAATGGGGTCTACAATCTTGATTTATTGAGTAATAGGGCACTGGTTTAACTCCTTTCTGCCTCCCAAATCCACAAGGTTAAGACCAATAGCAATTCCAGGGGTTCGACTATTAGATTATTCCGTTTAAATCTTCGTTACACATATACTTAGCTATTTCAATACCTAACTAGAGACCTATTCAAAATTAGTCGATAGTGATTTACAAGGTTTTACTGGATCGGTCTAACGATGATTTCAAACAGTTACAATTACCAGACTACGTACCAAAATCAATTACACATATATTCCGCCGTTGAGCAATAGCACAAAAGTTTAGCATAGAGTACATCAGATCAGAACGTGCAAGGTACATTATTCCTTTAGCAGACCATTAGGTATGAGCAATGCAATACAGGTATCAGATACTTGGTGAATTCACGCTATATCCCTATTTTTAGTAAATCTTCAAAAAGATCTCAAACCAATTATAGACAAGCTCGGGTTTTCATAGACTTACAAAGTTACCTTCCAAGAAGCAGAGAATTGATCCGACCAACTGGAGAAGGGTTGTCACAGGCAAAAGATATAGGGATCCGGTGATTGGATAAGCACAGCAAATGCAAAATACAATACAGTGGACAGTAGAGAACCGATTTGGCAGGGTAAGGTTAAACGAAAATGAAATGAAATCCACTCCAAGCAGCTCACACTGAGCTTAGGTCTTCGCGACCAAAAATCCTACTAATCCTACTAAATCCTTAGGCTAAATCCAAGCCTCCGGCACAACAGCCGACCACAGTGTAATATTATCAGAGACCAGTCACAAATCGCACAACTGCTGACTGCCACTGCCAACCCAAGGACTGAAGTTCAAGTCTTTGACGAACTGAACTTCAGCCACAACTTCGTCAGAGGGCGCTCTACTTCTTGCAAGTATCCAATCACCGTGATCCTGCCGTATGCCTGCTTTCGTCGGCTCTCTTCGTTTTCGTCAGAGAGCCGACCCAGCTTGACGTCGAAGGGCCTTACGTAAGTTTGGCAAAGCGGAGCTGGTCCAGAATCGGCTTAAATACATATTAGTCTTTATGACCTAATTGTTTGAATAAATTGGATTCCAGTTTTCCACATGATGAAACCAACTTTACCAAATTATTTGGTGATTTTCAGGTTTCCGAGACCAGCCACCTGATTTGGCCAATAGATTAAATAGGTTTTGATTGACATTCTGCGCCCAAGGAGTACTTAATCGTTGTCGCTAATGTCCGAATAGCTGTATATGGATGGGGCAAACTGTCGACAGGTGAAAAATCATAACCAAACTTGTGCAAGGCTTATCTACTTCGTTCTATTACACCACATATCCTGTTTAGAACATTTTCCAGTGAAAAAGGTTTGGGTTATGTTCCGTCCGAGCATAAAATCCGACCGGTCGACCAGCAGTCAATCCTTAGTATGGTTTGGTTTATTTATAAAGCAATCATCAAAATTTTGCCAATTTCGCTTCAATTTATTATGCATAAACACAGAATTTCATGAAAGTTAATTGATATTCGAAGTTTAGGTGGAGGCACTGAAATATTTCTTCAACTGAAATATAAACAGGGGGAATTACGCGAAGGCCAATAAATCTATTATAACTACGATAAACACAAAAGGAAGAAACACAATTGTACAGGGCATCATGTTAAAATAATTAAACCAAAATTAAAATACCCTAATACACTGATACTCAAAGTAACTTGTTGACCCCCTTCGGTTAAAAAAACTAGCTCAACAATATACGAGACCTATGTTGAAGATAGGCGATATTTGAACAGGAGAACCGCTTCACAGTGCATTTCCTATCTATTTTCCGTGTAAATGGTTCTGCCTCCAGGCAGAACAAATACTGAAAGTGAACTGAAACTGTGGACTTCCATCGTAACCACAAACCACTATATTAGCCGAAGTGTCTTGTTTCGCAATCTAATAGTTGAATCACGTTTGCTGGTTGCCCAATCACAAGAGACTGACTGAAATCAACATGGAGCTTAGTTCCAGTTTTGAGGGTTGAACGTCGAGGAGGAGTAGGTTGCCAACCGACCGTTGCTACTCAAAACTGATTTGATTTGGTGCAGTTCCGATTTACTGCATAAACTTTATGTGAACTTCACTAAACAATAAGGTGTGAAACATCCGAGTAAAACAAAGACATACGTACATTTCAAATAAAAACACCGAGGAAGTTATTCTTCTCCAACGAAATAAAAGTCGTAGACAAGGCGAATTATCGGATACAAAATCAGGCTACACGGCATAACCAACAACTTTATGGAAATGTAATTCAACGCCGTGTTCTTCCGTAGAAAAATCTAGAGATTAGTTGTCAAAATGAATAGACCTTCACCGATTTTCAGATAACAAATTTTCAGGTAACTTTTTATTTGCAGTCTGATGCGGGGCTGGACAATGAGATGTAACCTGGCAACTGCACAAGCAAGCAAGCACCACAGCAATTTTTTGAGTCCTTCATTGATGGTACTTCCGTTAGGAACTGCTCGAACAATTCTCTAGAATAACACCTAGATTGTCAGACCGATTGCACCACTGAGGGCATCGTTGATCATAGTCCGCGACACCTGTTTGGCCCAATATCTACCATATTATTATATTAAGAGAAATCCGGACTTTAATTTTTGTTTGAACTCATAAGTGGATTCAAATTTTGGAATCGTAAGTGTCGTAACGTGGTTAGTGAATATTGTAAGTTGTAACGTGTTTATCTGTCCATTGCTGCCCTACGTATGTGACTCATTTTTGACACTTTTTTGTGTCAATTCCCCATTTTGCGAAAAATAATCGGGACGACGGATTTGCTATTAATGAAGTATTCTGAAGTTTCGTCGAATTTAAATTGTATTACTGCAAATCGTAATTCTTAACAAGTGATTATTGTACTTCCTAAAATCCGTAAAAGCGTATGCCTAGATCTATGACTTGTATCGGCAAGAAGAAGTAACTAATGAGTCCTTTTTCTTAGTGCTGTTACAACTTTTATATGGCCCTATTTCTTTAAAGATTAAACTAATTAGATTAAAATTAATCCGCATTAAAGAAATAGCACCTCGGATTAAACGGATTAAAATTTACTCCGGCGAGTTAACTGAGTTAAACAGATTAAATTTAATCCTATTTCTTTAATGTACCTAGGATTAAAATTTTAATTTAATCCTGTTTCTTTATTCACACTTCGGATTAAAAAATCAACGAGTTAACTTTAATCCTACCGGTTTAATCGCTGTTTCTTTAAAGATTAATTTTAATCCGCTTAATCCGTCACCTACATTATCAACTAGTTTTTAATCCTCGTGCAGCTACACGGGTTAAACGGATTCAAAGTTGGCGGATTAAAATTTGTAATCGTTGTTTCTTTAATGGAGGATTAAATGGATTAAAATTGACTTGTTTAATCCGCGGATTAAAAATCGTAGGATTAAACGAGTTAATATTTATTCGTTTAATCCGTTTAATTCAGCATTATAGAAATAGCAATTAAAGTTACCCTATGATTAAGAAATACTGAATTTTCCATTAAGGAAATTGTTCCGGTATTTGATTTGGAAAAATACAAAAATTAGATGAATAAGTTCAGTTCTCAAAAGAAGAAAATGTTAACAGTTACGAAACTCGAGTCATAGCTCATTTGCGTGAAGAAAAGGGAAATCGGCTGAGTTGAAGGATATGAAAAATGTTTCAATGAACTATTAGCAATTACAATGAAATACAGCAATTACGCCCGAAGAATAGATTGTAAATTTTAAAGCCATTGTGAAAGTTAACAAAAAGGAAAACTGTTTCTATTTTTAGTGAAGCGAGCGAACAGAGTATTATAAACAATGCATTGTCCCAAGCGTATTGTTTCAAATGCTCACGGATAGTTATTGTGCTGCTTTTGTATTCTGATCAAAAAATCCATCACTATGAAAAAGTCAGTCTATTTATACCAATTCAGTGTTAATAATTTGAAAAATATAATTTGCCATCTTTGACATTGTCCATTTGACACCAATTTTCAACGATGCTGGGGTGAACAGCATTAATGAACGGTATTAATGAACAGGTGAACGCTCATGTTAATATTACAACTTTTTAATGCTGAATATGACTGAATACCTGATGATTAGTCATCAATACTTACCCGATGGTTATGCATAAAATCATGTGCTAATAGTAGAAGTAGTGCCACAAAATTTATGTTAAGGATGTCATCCATTGCAACGCTTTATTTGCTTTGCTTACACATACAGTAAATACTTCCTTTACAAAACAATTTGACGAATTTGTCTGAGTTAGTTTAGTTAAGTTATGCTAAACTGATTGACATCATTTTCTGCATGAAAGCAAGAGAAGCATTGCTTAGATTGATAATTATTCTTCTGACAATAGGAATTTCTATTGTATGAAAAGACCAAATGCTAATGCCCAGGCAGATGTTGATTGAAAATGCTATAGTGTAAAGCTCCACCCACTGTAGATATACCGCTGCTGCTCCAACGAGCCAAGCCAGAAAAGTCAGTGGCGCTATGATAAATACTCCGAAACAGTTCAGCCTACAATTAGTAAGAATATTACCACATCACATTGTGCATTGAAGAGCAGAGACCCGCAATTGATGATAAAAACAGTTAAATATGCTTTAGGGATTTGCGGAAATTATCAGACCCGGCGCGGCCGGCCCGTAAAACCTTTGCGTAGTCACTGCTGGGCACCTGGAATAATTGCCTCTGCGTCCCAACCCGGTATGCTCCAACTCATAAAACTGTTGCACACTAGAGATGAGCATTTCGGCCCGTCGGGCCGAGCCGGGCCGGGCCGACATCCATTTGTTAGCGGGCCGGGCCGGGCCGACAAAATTTTATAACTGCGGGCCGGCGCGGACCGAAACGGGCCGGATCGACTATAGAAAATGTTCTAAAATCGCTAAAATTAGCTAAATATCTACTCATTCTGGCTATTTTACAGCAAAAGTTAACATTTGTAGCATAATTTAGCGTTTCCATATTGCATATGAGCCTTTGAAATAATAGTGTTAGTAAAATTTTGGAAATTTTCTTTTGGCGTGCCGGGCCGAATCGTGGAGCGGGTCGGGCCGGGCCGGGCCGAAAAATTTTGCCTGCGGGCCGGGCCGGGTCCAGCAAGATTTTGGAGCGGGCCGGGAACGGGCCGGGCCGAAAAAACTCCGGCCCGTGCTCATCTCTATTGCACACTATGTTCCTACGAATTTTTACTTATATATGTAACAATTCTTTTATGAAAAGCAGACTAATGCAACAGGTGTGTCATTAGTTTTTAATCACACTAACCTAATTAATAATATAATTAATTAATAAAATAAATAAAAAATCAATAAACCCATGAATCTTGAACTAATCAGGGAATCAGCGTGCATACACGCGCTTGTATGAAAGCATGTATTTGGTTCTAAGCTTGATGGTTGTGAGTTGGTGAGCCGAGCATGATGTACAGTTGTACAGTACATGATAGTGAAATAGTTTCATACTCTTATTCCATTACGTACTCTTGGTGTTACTGTAAGGCGTATACTAGCATACTGGCATATAAACATATACATTTACTCAGTGTCAATTATAAAAACTAATGACTGAACACCACGCATAAATGGATTTTCGAATGAAAGTTGGCCACAGTCAGATAATTATTAATTTAAATTACCTATTTTTCTACAACTATTCCAGCACTTACAGATTTGAGGTGTATTTTTGCTTTGGACACAGAGGTAATTTATCCAAACGAAGCCGCATACGATCGCTGGTAGCGACATCAACAAGTACAATTGATGCCACGAAGAATGCAGTCATTGGTGCGGATGTAAACCAATGTACAGAACCGCTGAAGTATGTCCAACATCTGGCAGAAAAACAATAATGACCTATCAAGCATCTAGTTTGGCCAGACACCATGGAGCATGAATCTGGAAGCTTCGTTTTACGATTGCAATTCGGGCTCGATAAGCAATTTTGCCAAACATTTATGGCCTTGTATTTTATTGAAAAAGTATTATTGTTTTAGCAGTAGCATACAATTCTTGTTCGCGTCTTGGTTAGTTAAACGGATAATGTGGTCAGAAGACTGAAATGAGAAAAACTAAAAATTGGTGTTGTTGTATTAGTTAGAAGAGTCTGTCATCTGGTGTAAAGCCTGATGGATGGCTGGTTCCCCATCCACAGATGCAGTCAACATTTCTCTAATTACATCTTCTTGAAGTACTGCAAAAAACAAGAGCCGACAAAATGGAGTCTCTAACCGGAGATAAACCTGGAATTTCGAAATTGCAACAATGTCATAAATTTCCTGAGTTGCACTAATATCATGCCACGCAACTCTATAACTTACGTGTATGTAGGCGGCAATGATTTCGTATTGATTGCGGAAGCTACTGTTGCTGGTAAAGCAAGCGCTAGAAGTATTAACGAAAGCCACGCCTAATTATTGACGCCAATAAGCAATTTTATGATGGTCTTTTGAAAATAACAGTAAACATT
Source organism: Trissonchulus latispiculum (assembly GCA_030248195.1). NCBI lineage: Eukaryota > Metazoa > Nematoda > Enoplea > Enoplida > Ironidae > Trissonchulus > Trissonchulus latispiculum. The sequence goes on along the minus strand of JASAND010008076.1, from coordinate 29,621 downwards.
GACAAGTTTCAAAAATTTAAATACATAATTTCCATGGTTTTCAAATTACGGACTTAAAATTACGTGGCTGATCTTATCTACTGTAATTCGTAAGACCATTTTAAATTATCAACTCATTGATATTAGTGTCGCTTGAGACTGTCATTAGTGAATTTCGAAACTAAGCACTAAAATACAGCTAAGCCACACCTGGGCAATGGGGGGGGTGGACGGGGGGTGGCCACCCCAGGTCTCACATACACACCGAAATGATACCCATATGATTTCTTGGAAGAATTAACGCACCAAAATGATACCTATATGATTTTTTGAAGATTTGGACTCTGAGCCAAATTTCACTTACTTACGCATCTGTTTCCACAAATTAGATTCTTCCATCTCCACACAGGTTTGACTTGTCTACACACCAAATTTGTTAGCATGCAAGTACGCACGTGATTTGACCTATCTATCTACGCACTGGATGTGGTCACAGACGCACCGAATTTGGCCTACCGACGCACCGGATTCGTCCTCTGACGCACCGAATTTGGCTTAGCGACGCACCGGATTCGTCCTCTGACGCACCGAATTTGGCCTACCGACGCACCGGATTCGTCCTCTGACGCACCGAATTTTGCTTATCGACGCACCGGATTCGTCTGCTGACGCAACGAATTTGGCTTAGCGAAGCACTGGATTCGTCCTCTGACGCACCGAATTTGGCTTAGCGACGCACCGGATTCGTCCTCTGACGCACCGAATTTGGCCTACCGACGCACCGGATTCGTCCTCTGACGCACCGAATTTGGCTTAGCGACGCACCGGATTCGTCCTCTGACGCACCGAATTTGGCTTAGCGACGCACCGGATTCGTCCTCTGACGCACCGAATTTGGCCTACCGACGCAGAGGATTCGTCCTCTGACGCACCGAATTTTGCTTATCGACGCACCGGATTCGTCCGCTGACGCAACGAATTTGGCTTAGCGAAGCACTGGATTCGTCCTCTGACGCACCGAATTTTGCTTAGCGACGCACTGGATTCGTCCTCTGACGCACCGAATTTGGCTTATCGACGCACCGGATTCATCCTCTGACGCACCGAATTTGGCTTAGCGACGCACTGGATTCGTCCTCTGACGCACCGAATTTGGCTTACCGACGCAAAGGATTCGTCCGCTGACGCAACGAATTTGGCTTAACGACGCACCGGATTCGTCCTCTGACGCACCGAATTTGGCTTATCGACGCACCGGATTCGTCCTCTGACGCAACGAATTTGGCTTAGCGAAGCACTGGATTCGTCCTCTGACGCACCGAATTTTGCTTAGCGACGCACTGGATTCGTCCTCTGACGCACCGAATTTGGCTTATCGACGCACCGGATTCATCCTCTGACGCACCGAATTTGGCTTAGCGACGCACTGGATTCGTCCTCTGACGCACCGAATTTGGCTTACCGACGCAAAGGATTCGTCCGCTGACGCAACGAATTTGGCTTAACGACGCACCGGATTCGTCCTCTGACGCACCGAATTTGGCTTATCGACGCACCGGATTCGTCCTCTGACACACCGAATTTTGCTTACCGGCGCACCGGATTCGTCCTCTGACGCACCGAATTTGGCGTAGCGACGCACCGGATTCGTCCTCTGACGCACCGAATTTGGCTTATCGACGCACCGGATTCGTCCTCTGACACACCGAATTTTGCTTACCGGCGCACCGGATTCGTCCTCTGACGCACCGAATTTGGCTTAGCGACGCACCGGATTCGTCCTCTGGCGCACCGAATTTGGCTTATCGACGCACCGGATTCGTCCTCTGACACACCGAATTTTGCTTACCGGCGCACCGGATTCGTCCTCTGACGCACCGAATTTGGCTTAGCGACGCACCGGATTCGTCCTCTGACGCACCGAATTTGGCTTAGCGACGCACCGGATTCGTCCTCTGACGCACCGAATTTGGCTTATCGACGCACCGGATTCGTCCTCTGACACACCGAATTTTGCTTACCGGCGCACCGGATTCGTCCTCTGACGCACCGAATTTGGCGTAGCGACGCACCGGATTCGTCCTCTGACGCACCGAATTTGGCTTATCGACGCACCGAATTCGTCCTCTGACACACCGAATTTTGCTTACCGGCGCACCGGATTCGTCCTCTGACGCACCGAATTTGGCTTAGCGACGCACCGGATTCGTCCTCTGGCGCACCGAATTTGGCTTATCGACGCACCGGATTCGTCCTCTGACACACCGAATTTTGCTTACCGGCGCACCGGATTCGTCCTCTGACGCACCGAATTTGGCTTAGCGACGCACCGGATTCGGCCTCTGACGCACCGAAATTGGCATTCAGACGCACCTGATCTAACTGCGCATCGTATTTGAACTTTAGGGCTTTTGTGGCAAACAACAAAACATCTCTGTTAAAGTGCTCGTAAAAAAATAGGTTTCATGCCTTTCATATTTCAAAAAGCTTTTTCTTTTTGCTGGGGGCTACCGCCCCCAGACCCCCACTTTGTTCCGATGGTTTTATGTTTTTTTACGTGAGGTGGTCCGTAACGTAGCAATTGTTTTTAGTGTGACGCAAGTGAAAGTTGCCCTGGCGCAAGCCTGACACAGATTTAAATTTCAACGAGAAGAAACATTTTGCAAAAGTCACTGGAAAAATTGTTTCAAACGTAATTTTTTAAAAATTTTCTACTGGAGGCTAAACCACCAGACCCCGCCTGTCTGTATTCTTACTCATTACTGACCGATACGATGGCGGACCAGCTAATATTTTATAAGAGTACAGGCACACGTAGCAGAAGCCTGCTAATCTTGTAGATTTAGCCATTGAAAGAATTGAAAATATAATGAGCGCAATATATGCGCAATAGGCGCATATACAATGTTACAAAAACTGGCCATACTTTACCTCATTAATTGATCGCGGAAATCCTCTAAATTAATTTCTGGGAGGAGTCTCAACTGCAAAAATTCTTCAACCTCTGGGGGGCACCGCCCCCCAGACCCCCCGTAGTCAATTCTCATGAGTTTAATGTTAAGTGTCAATAACTTTAGATTAAATAATTTAATGACCACAGCGTACTGTAAGTAGACAATCGACTGTCCACAGTGCTATTTTTCTTTTCGAATAAAACCTGGTGGTCTCAAATTACGCACCAAAACATACAGTACCAATTTCGAGGAAAACGCACCGGATTTCCACCCCCCGTCCGAGAAAAAGTCTGCCCAGGTATGCAGCTAAGCATGCTAAATGTTGTTAGTGTTGAAGGGGAGGACCATTAGTCGAGTAGCAAAACTTTCAATAATAATAAATGGTCATTATATCCCCTAGGGAACAGCAAAATGTTGTGGTGACATTGAGGGCACATCCAATAACACCTACTTAGTCCGATTATAATAAGTGATCCTTTGGAAAATGCATCCGAATTTGAGTCAACGTTTGTGATTATTAGCCATGAATGTACTGCTTCAATCGAGAGCAAAATCGAAGCCGTTTGTAATAAGTACGTCAGACTTGAGCTGACTATATCACACGTAATCTAGAACAAACACAACAGCAACTATTTAGTTGAATACATTCATTTGCTAACTGCAAGTATATTATTCCGGTACTTAAAAACTGCCAATACGCAGGTTCTTAGACAGTTACCGCTCGCTCATGTAAAGAAAGTTATTCTACCTAACTGAGGTACCATATAAAGAGAGCTGAAAGTCGCTGATTTAATAGTGACAACTTACTGACATATCGATGAGAATGCGAAGGCTGAGAATATAATGTATGACCTACCGATAGAACAGTACCTACCGGGTTGAAAAGCGAGACACTTAGGCAAACATTGAGATCAAACCTTTCGCCTGACTCATAAAAGAGTAAGACTTTTGATTAAACCAAGTATTTACACTTTATGCTAGCAGATGTTTACTTACCTGACCCCATTTGTTTTCCACTGCAAGCAAGATTATTATGTGGCCTGTTAGTAAGACAGAATTTTCCGAAACATGCAGTAAGCCTTCATGGGAAAAGTGTCTGCAAGAAAACATGAGCTGTGCATTAGGTTTTGTTTAGGGAAATTGATTTGTGGAAAGATACCGATATAATGTCGTTTCTTCAATGACTTTTTACTCTGCATCGCAAAGCGTTCAAAGATAAGTTACCTGCCAGCTACCAGTCCGACAACTGTAATAGCAAGTATGAGTATAAGCCATGTGCAACCAAGTGTGTGCAGCGTAATTGACATCTTACGCTTCCACCCAGTCATATGTGTTGGCAGTGGCGGAGGTCCCTAGAAGCAGAGCAGACGGCAGAAATTTGTAATGACAAACCAAACATAGAATTCGTAAATTAGGCTACGTTTAAGCCCTATAACCAAGTTTCGACGAAACTATTCTGAGTTTAAAATTTCTTTTATCCAATTGAGCTCTAAATCAAGGAAGTTTTACTTCTAAAAAATGCTACGTCTTATAGGTTATGTAAATATTAAAAAACAGAGGTGTTTCCTTTTGACTATTCGCATATTTGACTTTTACATCTGTGAAGCAAGCGCCTTTGACAACCAACATTTGAGTCATTTCAGATTTGATATATTTTATGAGAAAGGATAAAGTCAAATCTGTCAAAACTTTAGACTTTAAACATCTGACTGTGTGTGTTTGCTGGCCACTGAAATGCACATTGGTGGCTCGAAAACTGAGATACACCATAGAACTAGCCTTGAAAACCAAAAAAGTACAACCGGCGTCAATCTCCGGGAGATTGTGTGAAGGCAACTTATTGCGGATGTATGTTTTTAGTCGTGGAAATGTTGTTTCATTTTTCCAAAGATTTGTTGCACGTCGTAGTTCAGCTTGTTGTAACGCCGAAAGCTGTGGTATGGGTGGAAGTGGCTTTCCGTCAAAATCGTACTGTATTTCGCCAGCATAATAACCTCCAATAAAGATTACGGTGTGTTCTTTATTTCCAACCATCATAAGAGATGAATTCTGAAAAGCAGTGGTTAGCCGCAAATCAGATTGTCGCCAATAAAACAATGGTTAGGTGCAGTAAGAATTAGAATGATTACAAAAATAGCTTGTATGGATTTTGGTTAAACTGAATACTGAAATCAAACTATGCAGGACTTAGTCGCTTTCTCAATAAGAACGCCCGGCGCTTTGTTCACTCACAAAGCATTTGCGTCACACTGAGTTTAAACTAAGACACTGCAGTTTTATAAAAATGACTGAATGGCACTTGTTTTCTTAAAGATTTCAACAAACAACATCAGCAAAAAAATATTTCCAGCAAAGAATCACGCTTGTGAATGTTGCAGTAAAGCAAAGATAGCTGTACCTTATTTTTAATTAAAAATTGTAAACAAACGTGTATTCCGCAAGGATATGGTGGAATCCTATTGTTTGCAGCGAGTGTTTGCTTCAACGAACTGGACTTGTAGTTAGATGTTTTTGGTTTTCCTGTTGTTGGGGGAACTGTAGTACTAGCAGACATTCCCTGTAACGTTGACTCGTTCGAAATGCCGCTTTTCAACTCAATCTTTAGATCAGTCCTTGTAGTTGTAGAATTTGCAGGTGGAGTTATCTCAGTGGAACTAAAGATCGCAACGTTCGTAGTAACAGACTCAGCTGCAGCAGTTCGACTTGCACTAGTCTCAGCGGTTATTGCAGTTGCTATTGCTGCTGATGTAACAGTTGAGTTGTTACTTCCAAAAGTTGAAACTTGCACCACTGTAACATCTGTAGACGTGTCAGATTTCACAGAGCTGATGGTAGTTCTGACGGTAGCATTAGCTGTTGTCCACGCTGCCGCAGTACTGTTCAGGACTAAACAATTTTGAGCAGAATTTAGCATATGTGATCCATAAAACAACAAGCAAATTGGCATGAATGGTTGCCGCTGTATTTTTCCTCTTGTCAAGGGCCATATGATCTTAGTTTGCGTGCATTTGGAATCTTTGGCCCCAGCAGAGCATTTTTCTAATCTACGAGAACTTTCGAATGACACCGATGCGAGATCGATCCGAGAACTTTCAAATACCTTTCAAATAAATTCTTACCGGCATTGGTCATTGGTTAAAAAGTGGCAACCCAATTATAGGTGACGTGGTCGACGTAACGTATGCAACATACATCCTCTGCACGCTAACAGCTAACCGTCATACGTATGCTGAATGGGTGGGGGGGGTCGGTGGGTTCCCCCAGACTTGAGGCTCACTTAAAACGCACAGCACAGAACAGCACCAAGTGGTGTTAAAAATCCTTCTCTTCCCCCAAATCGGTTTTACCCATTTGTTGGGCCAAAAACGGGGATCGAAAAAGCTTTCCATGGCAAATTTACATCCACTCTTCCCTCCCATTCTGTCTACAGCTCTTGTATACTGACAGCCCTCCCTTAAGTTGGCCCTTCGAAACCTCAACAGCAATACCCAGTTAGGATAGAGTAGTCTTGCAGAATATGCTTGCCTGTTAAAACTAGAAACACAGGCAGTGTCAACGTGGGTGTTTGATGTTTTTAACACAAGCATAGCGAGCGAACGTGGTTGGTTCAAAAGTGTCTATTTACGGGAGAAGGATCAGCCATGTAGAGGGTGTGTCACGCCTCCACTATATGATGTATTGTACATTATGTATACGTAGGCTTTTCGGTTTATCAGCCGGACTTTTTATTGGAAATATGTCGTCATTTAACTAAAACACTTCAGCCAAGATTGATAGAATTTTTAATCCTTAAATGTTTCCACAAAAAGGTAGGGCCAACTTGCATGATTTCCTTTAGACACTCATCTAAAACATACAATGACGCGGCGATGCTATATTTAAGTGTAAAACTAGCTATATATATTTATAATTACCAAGTCGTTTTTGACACACAACAACGGTTGCCTGTCCAACGCAAGGAGCATCATGGGTTCCCTTGTTCCACGTCTGGCTATTTGAGATGTAGAGTAGACATTGTTCGGTCGGGCCGCTCGAAGGTTCTTTGTATGCCAGAATGAAGTTAGTTCCGTTACTAAATAAGACAAACAACGGTCAACTAATGAAGCATATCTTGAAACGAGGAAAATGCATCTAGTTTCTAATATTCAGAAAAAAACGGAGATTGCCTGCGAGTTTAACATGGAATGGAACTTGTAAAGAAAAGAAAAGAAAAGTAAAGAAAGATTGAGAAAAAATACAAAAGTTTAACAAAAAACAGCAGTAAAACTATAGCATTAAGCTAGTACAGCACAGTTTAGCACTCAATCGTGACAACAACGACAGCAATAAGTTCTTACTATAATTGCTTTTCTCCCAGCCAAAAGGTTTTAGTAGTAACATCTTGGGTTCCCAACATAGGTATCTCATTAACCCGGTTGGGATCACTAAAATGTGAAGTGAATAGAAACTTACATTTAAATAATTTTCAGTTTAAATGTTTCAGTGAAACTGTTGCACATGTTTCGTTACACGGAGGTGGTCCAAATAGTTCTAGGTCAACTGCCCCACTGACAACTGCCCCACTGGACAACTTTCCCATTGGGCAACTGCCCCACAGAGGTTTTATTTTCAGACGCACAAAGCCGGCAGCAATCATGGGGCCTGTCCCGCATTTTTAGATGCAAAGATAAGAAAGTTTTGGTTTTTGCAAATATTCTCTCAGTACGTGGCCGATACACCGGATTGGCTGTGATGGCTGAAAAGAGGGCACCAAAATGATCATTTTTACTTTGACAACCTTGGAGCTATCTCTAGCGGTTAAGGCAGCATATACCAAAAACGATTTTTGAGGTCAAAATTTGGCCATTTTCGAGGAAGTCAGTTTTTTAAGATTACTGCCAAATCGTATGGACAATTATTGCAATTATTCCACGGTTTTTCCTGAACGATAATGCTATAATGTCGTCCGGTCACTAAAGTAATTTCTTTAATGTCATTTTTTTAGTTTTGTCATTTTCGAAGTATTTATAAAAATAAATTCGCGACACTGTATATAGTCATCCGTTAAGCTTTAAAGTCCATAGTAGTATTGCTAGAAATTTGACGGCTATAAAATTAAAAAGAATTACATCGGAACAAGCTTTAAATTGAGAATTTAGTTCAAAAAAGCTACAAACAATATTATTAAAGGCAGTAGCTAAGAATTATGTTTCCCGTTGGAAAAACCATTTTGACGTTTTGATATTCACTATATTTTGCTACTATGATAAAACGTGTGCCTGGGGGGTGCTGGACTCCAGATTTCATAGTCACCGATTTGGTTGTTTTTAAGTATACCCGGTTATATATTTCCAAAAGCAAGACAAAGATTTGGACTCTAGAGTTAACCCAGTTAAGAGAAATTGCTGTTCAAAACGTTGCAATTGAATTCTTATGCCAATCAGGCTGATAGATGCCCAAGAGTACGCTTGACATTACACTAAATTAAAATTTACACCTGTGGCAATTTGTTGCTATATTAACGACACTGATGTGCAAAGTAACTGAGAAGTAACGGTGCTTAAAATTACTGACCACGCTCACTCCAACTTTAACTTTAACTTATTGCTATGTGCAGACTTGATGTAAGAGGATAAAATGTTCAGGGCATGGAAGACCATGAAATTGATGTACAATGTGCCTATATTTGGCAAAGTGGATAATTTGCCTTTTTCGGTCTAAAATATAGCACACATCTTTGTTTCGTCAGTGCTGATTGGCATGCCAAATTTCGTTGAAATATCTCACACTACAGTTGACCTAAGGACCATAATCCAAAATTTGAAAAATGACGTCTTTTACGGCAAAACGCAAAAGCGGTAACCAAAGCTCTGAACTTGTCACAAGCAGTAACCTAGACTGTGCATACGCAAATCGAACCTCTGTTTGGGCAGTGCGTTAATATTTATATGCGAAGTTTGTGCAGCCAATGGTTTGTTTAGGATATAAAAATACATTCTATTGGTGACATATTTGTGGGTCAGATTTGTGGGAAATTCGACTTCGTGCAACTTTGAAAGCAATGAATTAACGAAGCACACTATATTACATCGCTACATGGTGTGTATTTAGCTACAACCGTCAGAAATACGAAGTGTTCTGGTTAGTGCCACTACAGCTCAACATCGTCGCAACGACAAATAGAACGACAAAAGTCACTTTATTTTTTCCTCAAGTATTCTTTGTACAAGGAAGAAAACTGTAAAAGGCTTAAGTATCCAGATATACCATTAATGTTTACAAACGGTTATGTGATCAGTCATAAAAATCAATTTGTCTTACATATCCAGCAGCCACTCAAACTCGTGATATTCCTGCAAGTTGTCAAAATGCGGGAAGTGAGCACACAGTTCGTCTTTGCATAAGGCTTCGGCATCTGCCATATTGGTTGGAGTAGTGTAGATAAAGTAACAGATGTTGGACAAATTATTCCATGTTTCTGGGCATGAGTTCATGTCTACAAAAGCTGATTTTTTTGGCTAAACGGTAGAGTCCCAGTTGGTACCTTTCTGATCTGTCTAAAGTAGTCACAATCGGTACTGCTTTCTCGCTCGGTACTTTATTGTCCCATTCGGTTCTCGTTATTTACTTCACAAGGTCATTTCTTATTTTCACTTTTATTCTTTTAATATGTCATATTGATATCACACATACGAACAAGCCAACAAATGAAAAGGTTACAGTTAACAACACAGACAAACAATAAAACATTATTTTATAAATATAACACAACAAAATGGAAGAAACGCATTAAGAATCGTTTCAATATAATTGTATCTCGACAATTTATCAAATATTACAAATACTAAATATGTCTATACATTGCAAAAGCTAGTAATCCCAACAAGCGAATAAGGCAATAAAGTATCGAGTGATATGGCAAAGTACCGAATGGGACACCAAAATATGGAATGGCTCTCGAAAGTATTGAGTGGATTAAACTTTGGGAATAAGTACCGAGCGATACACAATTGGTCAAAACTCTGCATGACACGCATTCCACCAACCTTCACACTGAACGATAAGTTACAGTTGTAGCGCGTTAATTTTACAAATACACTTTTGCGGCCTCAACTGAACTCAATTAAGAAACCGCCAAATAACTGAAACATGAGAAACTATTTGGCTTAGATTTGAAAAGCTAAAATATTACATCCAAGCAGTCATCTTGACTAAACTATTATTTATTGACGTGTTCCTCACCTGAACCAAATGGTGCACTTTTTTGTCAAATATAGTGTGCACCTCTATAAACTCTATTGAAAAATACAGAAATAACTGTGCTACAGTAATTGCTCATTTTAGTTGTTAACTCACCGGTTCGTCCACAGAAGGATGGCAAATCTTGTTGCTGAAAGCTGTAGTCTAAATGAATAACAAAATATCTTCTGTTGAGAGGGTACCCAGAAAGTATACATAGTTTATAAATCTGAATTAAAAATAGCTTTGGCGACATAAACTGCGATTATTATTTATTTAGTGAATTGAAGATTTCGTAATAGTCTCCAGTTTCTAACGAAAGTAACTTTAATTAAGTAATTTCCTAAGATAAGACCAAAGGTAAAGCTTTCGACTGTCTTAAGTTTCATAAGTTTCATAAGTCATACGACTCTAATCATCAAAACTTTGTTTGAAATGCTAAAGGTTTGATAACACCTCGAAAAACAATAACAAAAAACGAAACCATTAGCATAGACTTTCTACTAATTTTCATGAACTATACTGGTTTTAGAAGCATTTGCTGCCGTGCTGCGTTTCCTTTACGTTTGCATGAATAATCAATCTACTTACTAACTAATCCTGCCAGGCTGACGATTAAGATCGGGAAGTTGAATAACGGCATTGGAATTATACTCATATGGAGTAAATATTAAGGAGGGACTGAACATCGATAACAGCCATCAGTTTTTCCTTCTGCGAGTTGACAATGATGTTGAAAAGACATGGTTGTTATGACAGCATCGTCAGCTTCATCCAAACAATTATTAAACATATTATTATTATTGCCAACCCTATTATGATTATTAGTATCATCAAACTCCGTAGCGTAGGATATCTTCAATTTTTGATGATTAATTGTTATTCAGTCGAAACAAGATAGCAATATTATCTCGCTGAAATAATAGTAGTCAAAGTTTAACTTACAAATTTTGTAAACCGGTGTCATGAAATCAAACTTTGAAACAGTATGCAGGTCAAATTGCAAATAAAATAAAGTACATTTATCGAGCTCTAAGCACAAGTGTTTCCGTAAGACTCGTCAGGCTCGTCGTACTTTCTCGTCTGAAAACATATTCGCGGTAGTAGTTTATACGGATACTTCAGCGTAAATCGGATCTTGAGCTGTCCACTTAATTTGTATCAAGTTGTTATCGCTGGCAGGTGCAGACATTTTCGCTTTGCAGTATACATATATAAATGTAGATGTAAAATAGAATATACTACAAGAATTAAAAGTTTTGATTAAAATATTACTATTTCTTGCAACTTACTATGTAGTGCTGGAAGTGATTTTCAACTAATTTTTAAGTTTATTAATAAAGGCATATTGATCATGTGTTTAATAAATCTACAACTGGTTTGATCATGCTTCATCTAACTACATTTTTGGCAGAAAATGTAAACAGAAAATGTGCATGTAACTAAACTCTAGCAGTTCAACTATTGACTTAGCGCTGAGTTAGCATCTGCAACACATTTTCATGAAGATATAGATATAAAAGATATAAAACAGAATATAAAAATATAAATAGAATATAAATAGAATATGATATGAATGGAGCATAGACATGAAGCCCGCCTGTAAAAAGGAATTTTTGCGTCTGGACGCAGAGTTTTATCCGGTCGCAAGGGAGTTCTAACGGGACGCAAGCTACAAGACGAAACGTTACTTCGGGAGAAAATTCACTTTTGTATAAGCCAAGACTTTACATGTTTCCAGTACCATTTTTATCCCGCCTAAAGGCGGGATAGCTGTTAACGAAACTGAGGCAAAATGTACTGCGTTGAAGCAACACTGAAATTTCACCATAAGCTTACCATTCTGCTTGGTTAGTTGTTCTGTTTTTGTGCAGAGGGGGCATTGGCGAAAACGATTAACACCCCGATTTTTTTGTTAGTGCAGCTGATTGCAATCTACTGCCTCAATACAAGCATATTTAGCAACTGATATTTAGTAATAGTTTTAGAAGAGAACCCCCTCTCTTTATACTAACTTATTATGTTGCACGTAATTCCTTGCCGATCCCCCTCCGGTTGAAATAAAAAACTGAGAAATTTGATCTGGTTTCAGACATAATATGCAAATTAAGCGTTTAAAGTTTCTTCACTAATACATTTCGTTCCGTAATAAGCGGTGGGTACGTTACGTTTAGCCTTGCAGAACTGCAACTGACTGCAGGGCAATTACTTTGCATCCTCCTGTTTTCTTTTATGCCGTACCGTCATTCATTTTTATAGTTTGAGTAAATATCGTTGAGTCGCTTCAGGTTTATTAAACAAATTCTCTGAAGATTCTTGAGCAAAATGAAGGTACACAAACTAAGCGGGCTTAACCAAGCATGTGCAGAATTGGAAGTTGGGTTGAGGAGTGAATCGATGGTGGACGTGGAGGCCTCAGAAAAACAGATTGTCAAAATAACCCGAAAAAACTGGATTCCGCGGTGGTTAAGTCAACTTTCGGGGTGACTTCAGGAATCGCCAAGCACACTTTTGGACTTAGCTAAAACATCTAAATCTGGAAAAAGTGCTAAGAAAAGAAAGTCTATCTGTGATTGCCAATACAACGAAGGTAGTACTTAGCAGTAATCAGTATTCAGTTTGCTCAAGTCAACGTCGGGATGATGCCCCTTTTAGGGGCCGACTTGTTTCTGCTTTCTTCTAAAAATTTCAGCTGTTTCTTGGGACTCCGCCCGGGGACCCCTGGTCTTTACCGCTTTGCCAAGGAGCAAGGTGATGGCTCAGTGTTATTTGTTCAGTTGTCTTCCATCTGTATCCATATCAGATCTTTTTGAACTCGTAAATTTCACCTCAATAAGTAGAGCCTCAGGGTCTCTTGCGCCCCCCCCCCAGCCGTAGCTTTTGATTTTTTTAGCAATAACGTTGAAATTTTGTATGGGTGCATACTGGAGGCTTACGAATTCAAAAAACTAAAAAATTTAAAATTATAAAAGTTTAAAAAGAATTAATTATTAGTTTAGTAAGGGGGTAGCAAGGGGGTTATTTTAAACATTTCCATTACGTATTTATCTGTAATTGCAGAAAAAACTATCCAACGTCTGGGGTTCTCTGTCCCCTCCAGACCACGCCCTGATCATTTAAAATAATTTATTTTGGAGGGATCAGCAGTTCTCAGTGTTTTCGACACAGAATTTATGTTTTATGCTGCATTACTGCCTTTCTTCTGAATGTCAATTTAATCATTATTCCATTAGTTTTTAATTCTTCAATTACTTTAACCATGACATAGAAACATCGAAATAATGTTTGTCAAGAATATGGAAGATTACTCACAATATGCCCTAGCCCTAGATGCAACCGATGCCAACTTAATCTTTTCAAACGTTTCCATTACGGTGTATTCGGTGATTGATTGCAAAGAATTCCTCCACTTCAGGACCCGACTGTCAATTTAAAGCTGAGTCCAGGAAAGTATATTTGTCGGTGACTCTGATATTGCAAGTAAAAACGTGGCAAATTGAAAAATAAAATCTAATGTTTTCCTGGGATAACCACATTTTCATTCTCAGCACTGCTAAGGTTAGGTGAGCGGACCACCTCAGCAAATAAGACTTCGTTATTTTATTAGCAATTCTAATTAAAAATCCCGCTTTTCTTTGAAATTCCATTAAATTCTTAAGAGTGACTTATATAGTATTCTTGAAGGACTATCAGCTGGCACTAGATGAGCTAATAATCCAAAACTAGGTTCGCCAGGCGACTTTTGGCGAAGCAATAAAAAAGTCAATTTTTAGTCTAACCATGCATGACTCAAAGTTCAAAGTTCGTGACTCATACATAGTTTTGCTTGCACTTTCTTGATTAAACAGTTCCAGCACTGGATCTAAGACTTGGTTCGCCAAGGAAACACACGTCAGAACTACGTGCAGTAAATTTTTCCGAAAGACTATGACCATTTTAATGCTCATTAATTATTACAACATTGCTACAACATTGCTATTAGACTGACAAAAGCTGACATAGGAAAGATTGATAAACCTGATAAGTGAGTTGAGCTGAGCTGGTGGTGTGGTGGAAACATGTCTGAATCCGGAGCACAAGGGCTGTGTTGCGAACTCCGGAAGGGCCAATTTTTTATTCTCAATTCTAAAGGGAACGCTGAACCTCCCTCTTCCCTTTTTTCTCTTGGTCTTAGTTTTGTGGGTACGAGGATGCCTGACGCCTCTCGTATGACCCATCATCTTGGTCTCTTCATGATCCCTGGTAGAAGCGATGCATTGGCGTGATTTCTTTATAAGTCAATATTCTCTAGCTCATATCGTCTCTGATCAGTGGTTTTTCTGGAATTTTCTTTGGAAATTAGACGTTTTGTTAAAGATTTTGTTAAAATTGTACGGGTGGTGCAACAAACACAGGGAAGTTTATATTCAAATTAAAATGCTTCACTAGCTGCATAAATCGGCTAAATTATAGCTGTCTACAGTAAATGAGTAGAAGTTCTGGGCGAATAACTGGCTTGTCAAATATTTTTTGACTGATGTTTGCTCCATAACCAGTGGGTGGAGCTGAAAGATAATTTGTACACTGTATCTTTAGACAATTTGTCCGGGACAGTTTTTTTATTTTCCCAGGCAAATTTAACCACAAATCATTATTACTTTAATCATGCATAAACATTTTTCAGAAAAATTTATGGTCAAATATTGTGGTTATGCTCAGTAAGTTTCCAACTAACACAAGCTAGGTAGGCAAGATTCAACGGAACGAAGCGACGCAGAAGAAGGAGGGTTTCAAATTGTTATGAAATTAAATAATAGTTCTCACTATTCTGTAAGCTAACATTTTCCAAGGTAGTCTCAATGTGCATAAGGGAAGCCGCTTCCCGGAAGCGCGACCTTAAGGTGCTGGTGTTGGCTTTATAACTGCATTTGTCGCTGAAAGTCTTCAAATTTGCTACAAACATCATTTAGGCTACAAATGCATTACAAGATTTACGCAGTGAAAATATGGCTACTGGAGAAATTAGCTTTGCCTTAACTTGCACTGTGGTCGGTCACCCAACACGGGTAAACTTATAGCTATTTACAATTGTGCTCTTGAGAGTATTCGTTGATTCCTTACGGTTTAAGAAATAACAGCAAAAACTTATTTTGGAGAGGTCTAAACTGACCGTTTATGAACGATTTCTATAACTCAAAAGCGCTAATCTCCCGGTAAAGTTACTCCACATTTGTAGTCTTATATGACACAACGGAGAGCACTCTGCAATAGCGCTGCCCAATCACAGTAGCAAAAGATGTGAAATCTTGAAAATAGCAACCAGAAAAATTTTGAAAGCTGATTTCTCTCAACTCATGCAAGCAATTCAAAAGCGCTTTGAGCGGGACTGAGTTAATTGCAGCCTTTCAAAAATTGCTGCAACCGAATCAACACCTCAAGTCTGTGGAATCAATTACCACTACATGAATTCTTCGGATCGCAAGTGCTGTAGTCACACGCCTTTGTTTCGTCCTCTTCGTTTTTGGTACACTGCTCACTGCAAAATCCAAATTCGGCTGACTGAGGTAACTGCAGCTGCCCGAATATTGGAGCTTGCCGTTGCTATAAAATTATGTTTTGAGCTAATTAGACACAATGAGATAATGTGTTGGCTCGTTTTAAGGTCGCGCTTCTCTTACATTCGCTTCCCGTATTTGGCGAGATAGAAGTTCGACAGATAGTGACACAATGAGGTGAAAGTCGAAATTTTTATGAGTAGTTTTGTGCCGTAACCACCTATAATAATCTATCATCTGTCACCTTTACCGCATTTTTTTCTAGCCATGATCTACTATTGCTTTAAAGCATGACACGTTATCAAAGCTAGCAGGTTCGTTACAGCTAATATAACCTCGACAGTGAGATTGAAAATGCGAAGTGTATATCAGAATTACCCCATGGCAATATTTAGTTTATTTGTATACGCACATAATAATCCTATATGCTTAAACATAAAAACATTTAAGTTAATTTAGCGAAATATAAAACTAAACCAAACTGATTGACGTTATTTTCTTCATGAAGCAATAGGAGACATTGCTCAGCCTTTTTATAATTCTTCTGACAAAAGGAATTTCTACTGTATGAAATGACCAAATGCTAAGGCCTAGGCAAATGTTGATGGAAAAGGCCACTGTGTAAAGCTCCAATCGCTGAAGATGTACTGCTGCTGCCCCGACAAGCCACGCCAGAAAACTCAGTGGTGTAATGACGAATACCCCAAGACAATTTAGTCTACAAACAGTACGAATGTACTCAAAAACACACTTTGACTGTAAATAAAACTGTAACCATCAACCATCAACAGTCTACAGTTTCTAGTAACACCATATGACCCTGGATGACATGTGCGACCATACAATCAATACGGTATAATGCAAACTGAATACGGACTTACTTAGTGTCAGGTATTCAAAGCAAAGCTACAAAATACACAATAGTCAGGAACATGTTAGTTGAATAAGTTTTCCAAACACTTACAGATTCGATGTGTGTTTTTGTTTCGGACACAATGGTAACTTTTTCAGATGCAGCCGCATATAATCATTGGTAGCAATGTCAACCAATACAATCGAAACAACACTAAAAATGGTCATTGGTGCAGTTGTAAACCAATGAACGGAACTACTGAAGTTTGTCCAGCATCTAAAACTACAGAACTTGGTAACGACACTGTATTTACGAACACTGAAGTCAATTAGAACAAGTGGTTATAATGCGACAATCAGAATGTTTGTCTTTGTTTAAGAAAGGAGATGCTGCTTTTCAATGAGATATGCAAATTAGCCAAGCATTTGTGACCGAAATATAATTATAATATCCTTGTTTTATTTGTAGTTGTTAAATTGTTGTATGTACCTGTGTATGCAGGATAAATAGATCTTGGGATTGGCTTAAAATATCGATAATCTTAATGATTATTAAATCGTATTGTGATTTATTTCCTACTCCAATCTTGCCCTGAATATTTTCCGACTACTGCAGAGAATAAGAAAATATAATTAGAAAAAGAATATGAGAAGAATAAGTTTTATTATTGTGAATATTGAATTTAAGCTTGAAAGAACTGGAAAGTAAATCTATTTTTAGACGAACTTTGGCAACCGATGAGAAATTTAATGTCTCAGTAAGATTCATACAGCCAAACTAGCTTATTGATATGGATATAATCTTTCGGAGTCAAACAAAGAAAACAGTAAGAACAAATTCCATGCAACTTGCTATCTTACGTGTATGTAGGCAGAAGTGAGTTTAGACTGATGGCGGAAGCAACTGTCGATGGAATCGCAAGCACTAAAATTTATTATTTTAATATTATAACTTGACTTTCAAAATAAACCAAACTGTAACATAATTGCTCCAATTTATAGTTTCCAGATTACGGGTCTTAATGTTAATTTGTAAAACCAAATAGCATTTTAATAGTTTAATACATAGCTTTCAAATATAAAGTTTGCCAATTATTATGCGAAACTCATTAGTATTCAATTTACAAAGTTTAATGTAATGATATTTTTACTTATGAATTATTGCCAACGAATTTTAAGTTCGCGGAACTCAGTTTAGTGTGAATATTGCACTAACTTAAAGACACATGAATTCCACCAGGCATTCCAGAAACTTGACTAATTTTTTAGAAATTTACTGTTTTCAATTTGCTAAAATTAATAATGTTGGATGGAAAAAGGACAATGGACAATGCTCAACAAAAACAATTGAAAAAATTGTCTAAAATATTTTCAACAGTCTCTAAGACTTAAAATTTTTGAAGCACAACAACGACCTTCTCGTAATTGCAGCATGGTTTAAAATGTTTTAGTTTATGTTATATCTATTTTATATGCGATCATCGTTTCATATTTCTTAAGGTGGTGGTATCCTTTTGTGCAGTGCTTTTGTTGTGTTTTTTTGAAACGCTATAACTTTCGCAATTTTGGGAGTTGCAAAGAGCTTTATACATCATTTTAAAGCTTATGATCTGTAGATTCTCATGAGAGTACGAAACTAGTAAAATCCGCAAAAAATAGCGAAAATTTTCTGACATACTGACATCCGACAGGTTGAGTATAGACCAAAAATTTTTGAACATCGATTTCTCAAAACTGTGGAATCAGCCAAATTTTTTTCTTATGCTGTCCTATAAAGGACATGTGGGCCGAGGGACATTTTTTTGGATTTGGCTTAGCAGGTCTTAACGGTCAAGAAAATCCATTAAATCTGCAGTGACACGGAATTTCGCAACTTTGCATTGAGTTTTCTCGCAACTGGAGATGTTGTAGCTCAAACCAGGAAAAATGTCCCTCCGCAATAGTGCGAATTCTCATTTTGCCAAAAATCACGCGAATCCATTGGGTAGTTTTTGAGAAATCGATGTTCAGAACAAAATAATCGCAGTTTTGCCAAAATGGTTTTTCGGCTAAATCTCTAGCTTAGAGCAACAAACTCCGGCTAATAGGCATTGATGAAATGTGCAATGAGACTGTGTATCGATCGAGTATAAATTAACCAAAATTGTCCGTACGATTTGGCAGTAATTTTGAAAAAACTGATTTTCTCGAAAACGGCCATTTTTGGACCCCAAAAATCGTTTTTTGCTTATACTGACTTAACCACTAGAGATAGCTCAAAAGTTGTAAAAGTAAAAATGGTCATTTTTGCACCCTCTTTCCAGCCATACCAACCAATCTGGTGTCTCGACTATGGGCTGAGAGAATAATGGCAAAAACCAAAAATTTCTTATCTTTGCACCTAAAAATGCGGGACTGGTCCCAGAATGTTAAAGAGCACCGAAATAGTATATTTGAAAATTTTCATCCACTTTCATAAAGAATTAAAGCCTATAGGGTCAAATTTACACAAGCGATACCAGCACCTTAAATATACTTAAACAACTATACTATAGTTCAAATGTATCGTTACAGATGTTTGAATGTTTTTGGGTGCTTCGGTTCCAGTTGAAGAAAACTATCAGAGGGATTTAATTGACGACGACTCATCAGTTACTATATAGTAAATACTTATGAACAAGATGTGCGATTGCTAAGAAATGAAGCTTAAAAAGACACACCAAATCCGGTGATAATAAGAAATCCTTTGGTATATGCAGCAGAATTTGATTCAACATTTGCAATTGTCAGCCATGAATGTACTGCTTCGAACGAGAGCAATATCGACATGGATAGTATCAAGTGCGTCAGGATTAAGCTTACTATTCCGCATGTAGTCTAGAATACAACGACGACAACCGTACTATCATTGTTATGATCATCTCTACGAATTTGTTATTTGAAAATTCCCTTTGTGGGTCTTTGAATAGAACACCTTATAGTATCTGACTTAGAATTTCATTTTTCATTTCATTCAAGTTTTGACAAAAACCAAGAAAGATGAAATTTGCTAATTTGGTAAATTTGCTAATTTGGTAAATTTCCGAGTTTGCTCAACGGTTCATCCGGTCGAATAGCTTCAGTTATCTAGTTTGAATATAATCACGTTAATTTGACAACACTGTCAAGTTTGTTTACCTGGTTCCATTTATTTTCCACTGCAAACAGTATTATTATGTGGCCTACAAGTAAGGCGGAATCTTCGGAAACATGCAGTAGCCCTTCGTGGGAGAAATGTCTGCAATCATACAAGATATGAAAATACTTTTGATCCAAAACCACTTATTCCTATTAAACTGCATCATCAAAATCATCAAATGCATCAAAATTCTATCGTTTCGAATTAAACTGAAAATGAACAGCAGTTACCTTCCAGCTACAAGTCCAACAACTGTAATTGCAAGTATAAGTATTAGCCATGTGCAGCCAAGTGTGTGCAGTGTAATAGACATTTCACGCCTCCATCCAGACATGTGCGGTGGAAGTGGCGGAGGACCCTATAAGTAAGATCTTTAAATCCATCATCCCAACCAAACATGCACTGCAGTGATAATCACAACTGGGTATTTTATGATTTTTTATTATTTATATTCTTTAGCCCTTGGAATTTTATTTATCCTTGGAAGATTGCTTATCCGGTTATGAAAATTTACCTCGCGCTGGGCCTTAACTAGCTTCATCATTAGCCAGTATTCGAAGCGCCTATAAGTATTCGTATTGTTCAGTGTTCGTATGGGCCATGCAATGCCTTAGTTGTGGCGAACATACAAAAACTTTAGCAATTTCGCTATGCGCATGTTGGATTTCTGTCGTACACTTTTTACTCTGGACACCGTATGCGTCTGCTAAGTTTAAATTTTTATCCCTGAAAATTAGTATATTCTTGATTACGTAGATATTGAAAATGAAGGATCATAAGATTCATTACATCTCTGATAGACGCCAGCCCGGCTGACTTTTTTACCGGCCCTCCTGGATCTCGGGAAATTACCTCTTCTTGTCCCTCCAGCTGGAAAAGGGTTAGTTCAGCTCAGCCCGTCCGCGATAATTTTAGTTTAAATATGCAAAATTACGGTAACATTTTTAAAACATATACTAATTCTCTGCCTGGTTTTCTTGTTGTAAACGCAAAAAATAAAACTGTTGAGATGATAAATTTAAGATAATATAAACACCAAAAATAGTTAACTAAAAAGAGTTAATAGTTAACAATGAAAAAGTGTAAAATGTTGAATCGAATGTAAAATGTTGAATGTTGAATCATATTGTTGAATCTGGAAGTGATAACGTTTTTGAACACTTGGACGCTTAGGCTCTATAGAGATCCGAACATATTGTTGTCAAAGGCAAAAGCTGCAATGCGATAGCTATAAAAGTTGAATGACCTTTTTATAAACTTAAGCTTAATAAAACACAGCTTTACGTATTTTAGTGCCTTAACTTCATGACTTAATTTACTAACATTCTTCCCTTAAATTTCGCTAAACTTATATCGGGACTGAATTTCTAAATTGCTGGCTTATTTAAATTACCTTTATGATAAGAGATTTACAACTATCATCGACATCAGGGAGGTTGCGTGATGGCAATTTATTGTTGACGTATCTTTTGAGTAGCGAAGACGTTGTGTTTTTCTTCCACAGATTCATTGCAGAGCGTAGCTGAGCACGCTGTGTCACAGAAAGTTGAGGTGTCGGTGGAAGTGGCTTCCCGTCATAATCAAACTGTATTTCGCCAGCATAATAACCTCCAATAAAGGCAACGCTGCGCTTTTTATTTCCAACCATGATTAAGGATGAATTCTATAAAATAATTTTGGGTAAGGGAAGTGGCCTGAACATGGGCAAGGGCCGAATATAGGCAACTTCAACTTCGGATAGGTACAGTGCCTTTTTCCTTATAAATTTGGAAACAAAATTTTAACAGTTTCATCGATTCTAAGTTATCAATGTACCGGCCAAATTGAAACACAAACTTTGCTTTCTACAATTAATTAGTATTTGTTTTTTAATTATTGACATGTTTTAATTTCAATTAAGTTTTAATTAATTTTTAATTTTAAAAGCAAATTTTTGCCTCTGTACACTAAATTTTTATGCCAAAGACTCTCGGCTTCAGTTTGGTCAATCCTAGAAAAATTAGTATCGTTCTATAGATTATTTTTTGTAGATTGTACTCGCAAAAAAATCAAAGCTTTGTGTCTTTTTGTAAAACATGCAGGACAACTATTTTTTGTGCCATTTTTCATTTTGAGCCATAATATGGGCAGGCCCAAATGTACCGTTGCACAAACATGGGCAATGGCCTTTTTACATGTAAAACTTAGGCTTTTTACATGCGAACAACGGTTTTTTCCAAAAATTGTAAACCTGTATTTTAACAATTTTATACACGATAGTGATTCATATTTAAGTTAACTAAGATTCCACATTAATTTTGTTAGAAAACTGACATTCTGGTAAGGATGCACTTTCACAAAAATACCTCATAACACGATTTAATTATAAAATTGCTTTTAAAAAGCTTCGAATAGCTAATAATTATCATTTACTAATTAATTATAGTCATTAATTATTTAGTTACTTACTAGTTAATGGTTAATAATAGTTATTAATATTTAATAGGTATTCGTCATTTACAGTTAATAGCTAATAATCATTAATAGTTATTAATTATTAGTTAGTAAATACATGTTAATATTAATTAATCAGTTAATTGGCAGTGACAACATGAAAACAAGTAAGTTTGCACTTAAAATCTACCGTTTTAATGTTTTGACTATATTCCTTTGACGTTGCTGCAATGATAAAGCGTGTACTCATATTTGGGCCACATGGCCCATATTAAGAACCCCGGTGCCCATATTAGGCAATTTCTTTTACGCTATCTGTGTGTGTTAAAATCGGATTTGCCCAGTATTTGGGCCACTTCCGCTAATTGTAAACAAGAAAGTTGAAGATTAAAACATAAGTACATCAAGTGGACGTGGTAACTGTGTCATCATGATTGGATGCATGAATTCTATTTGAATCTAAAAGTGTGGTACATCATAAAAGTTCAGGTTACCGTATTTGCTGTACCTCGTTTGTCGTGCATGTCAAGTATAAACTTATGACTTAAACTGGGGCAGTATTATGAAGTAAATGGTAAAATATTCAATGTCGTACTATGCAAATTATAGACAAAACACAACATCGGCGAATGGTACAGGTAAATGCGCATCTACAATTTAATTAATAACAAAATCAGCAGTCAAACCTTTATTCCGCAGGATTGCTGTGCTGAGCTTTTCAATGGCTCCAAAGAAAGGTGTTTCTTCGCTGACGTAGTCCTGTATACAGTTGTGTTTGTCACGGGAACGGTAGTTTTAAGAAACGGTTTCGCTAATGATGTTGTCGTCGAACTCCACATAATGTTCAATGTTGTTCTTGTTGTTGTTATTGTTATTGTCCCGGAAATAGATGCAGTAACGCTTGCAGTTGAAAAGGAAAACAAGTCATCACTGGTTAGAACAAGTCCAATTGTTGTTGATGCATTAGTCGCCGTATCAACGTCAGTTGGACTTGCACTTGTCCCTACCAGTGTTGTTACTATTTTGGATGTTGTCGCTGAACTGGTACTGCTAGTCGTTGGCAAATTTACAGTCATTGATGTATCGATAGCGTTAGCTGTTGTCCAATCTACAGTTGTACCAAACAGTGCTAAAACAAAATTGTGCCAATTTTAAGCTTAGCTGGCAACGCAAAACTCGCAACGCGCTAAGTCGGGGTGCTCTCGCAAAACAAGGGCTAAAAATGAGAAGAGTTTGACTAACTGATTAGAAATGTTAGATAAATGGGTACCACTATTCTGGAAAGGTAACAGAGTCATGTAAGGGCCGGCCCTCCTTCCAATTCATCGTTGAAGGTGTCACTCCTGGCTGTACAGCTGTGTATCTGGGGATAGCACTGACAGACGGCATCCCTTGTCCATGAAGCATGGATTGAGGTATTGTCCAGGGTCACCTTTACCTTTTTAACTGCAATATGATGGAAACAGAAATCTCGAGTGTCGTATCAGAATGTAAGCATACTAGGCTGACAGTTTACCAAAATTTAATTACCGTATCAACGTGATACGATTTTCAAGCACCGCATTCCCGCAACATAATTCGTTTAAAATTGAATTAATTACGTTCCTCTTGAACAGCTAACAACAAATTAAAAGTATTCTGTTGTTCCAGCTTGGTGTCAGATATTAAGAGAGTTCGACTATGCGCTTGCAAGCTAAATACTTGATTTGCACGTTTCTAGCATACCGGAGGCTAATACATTACGAAACATAGATCTTATCAAGCATTAAATGATCATTAATTGCTTCCCGTAGAGAATTTTTAAAATTTTATGAACATCTAGTCGAAAGCTATATCCAATTGGAATCTTAACGATATACACATTACCAAGCCGTCGTTGGCACACAACTGCAGTTACAGCGCGCGTGCAAGGTGCATCGTGGGTTCCTTCGTTATGACCATTCTGGCTATTTGAGACGTATAGAAGACATGCTTCATCATAGCAGCTCGATGGTTCTCCTTCTGCTAGTATAAAGTTGGTTCCATTACTAAACAAGACTAACAATCTGCAACGTTTTTAGTGGGCTAAAGTTTTGTTGTATTTTCGAAACGTGTTATGAACTCGAGTGCTCATTCCACTTGTTACTTAATTGGGGCCTTAATGGGGCCTTAATTACACATTAGTTACAGGGCCTTAATTGGCACATAACTAAACCCAGATTTTAAGAGGAGGGGTATACCCAGGGGTTTGCATAACTTCTTCAAAGAGCGCTAGTTTTTGCATCTAAGTTGGAAACATATCACAGTTAAAAAGATAATATAAGACATTGATATATCCATGACATCCGAGATGTAGAGGGTCCCGCATTGAAAATTTGTCCATTTATTAATTTTCGAATCGTATTTCGAAAGCTCTGAATTTTTCGGTGAAACCTACAGACCTAACACTTTGCGCACATATTTCTGTGGACTCAGATAATTTACACAATAAATGGCATCTCACAGTAGCTTTACGTTCTGGAGTACTGTAACCGCAAAATCTGAAAGTTTTAAATTTTTCATTAGGTGACCTAGGTTTCGAGCCTAATCCACTAATGTATTCCAAATCTTCTGAAGATTTTACATAATATGGTCAGAATATATGGTTAGATTGACATGTGCCAAGCAGACACGTGCAGGAGGAAAATTTGGGGGAGGGTGAGCCGGCGGCCGACGCCGCCGGAATAACGGATATTTTTAACCAAAAATTTATTTAGATATTTATTAACCAAAAAACGGAAAAAATTCGAATTCTAGGGGGTGAGGGACCCCTTTGGGGGGTGAGCTCCAGGTTTGGGGGGGGGGGGTGAAACCCTCCCACAAGCGCATGTATGGTACCAAGTTTAGTTTAGAATTTGTAATGTGTTTTCATGACTGCTTTATTGTGTAGCTAACAGTGACAAACTGTTCAATTTGACATGTGGCAAAACTTTGCTGGAATTTATCTCATTGTAGAAGCAATATCTGGTACAATTAGAAAACTTGTTTGGAATGATGAGACCTATCGAAAGAGTACGTTTTGTATTAATTCGATGATTTTGAAAATTCGCCGTTTTAGCAGAAGCAAATTTTACGTCGCTGACAGCAAAAATTGAACACAATGTATTACTTTTTACTGCTGCTGTGAAAACGCTTCAGATTTTGTACACATATCTGTTATTTTTAATAGACGTCAGCGTGCAAAATTCGAGCCCAATCGGATTCGTACAGCAAATAATGTTTCAAGCGAAATTTGTCAATTGCCATATTTGGCGATGAGATGCATGGTAAATGTCCTCTTGCACCTGTGTGTACTCAGCCAAATTTTGAAGTTGCGCATTCCCAACAATAGTTTTAAGTTTAATTTACGTTCACAAGAAAATTCAATACATTGGCTCGTAGCAGTCCGGTGAGAAATCAAAAAAGTGCCGCCATGCACGGAATGCTCAAAAATGCCGTAGGTCAGCAATTTTGCGAGGCTACTGTGAACGCTGTGAAAAACGAAAAGCATCGAAACTTTAAAATTTTTTGTAGGAACCCAGGTTAGTACACAAACATGAGACAAAGTTTGAGCGCAATCGGAAAAGTTTTTGTCTATAGTGTATTCGGTATACTCCTCCCCCTAAGCCCAACCATATTCTTTCAACCTGGGTTTAGTCAACTCCGCTATGATACCACCGGCCGCAGCGTTGTCAATGTCAACCCAATCACAACAATGTTTTAACTTTCAACCCGGGTTATGGTGCTTGATAACATCTGGTCAAACTTTCCAAAACACCACATTTTATTCGGATCTGCCTGATCAGCCGTAACTTTCAGGACAGAGTATTTTAATGCCACCTCACCTCATTTGGTTTGCCGGATACGGACAGTGTTAACAATTTTAAAACTTTTCAGAGAAAGATGGCCGGAAATAACTGCAATCGCAATTATGTGGGTGCTCTACAAGGCTATTAGTGAGTCCATTACAGAGACCTGTAGCAGAGAAGGCGCGAATTAAATTTTAGTGGAACGTTTTAATCAATGAGTTAAAAGCGGACTAACATTATTGACAGTAGGATTTCGCCAGGCCAGGCCCGGACGTGAATTGATCTAGTTAAGCCGGGCCGGGCCAGCTTCAAGGCCGCGGCCCGCCTCGGCCAGGCCTGAGCCCGTGCCCGCTGACAGTTACTGTTAGGGGTCCGGACGGTAGTCAACCAAAAGCAAACCATTTTCACTTAAACTCTACTCCACAATATTCTACTTTAACTCTTTCCTGATCCACACAAAGGAACTTTGTCTTTATTTGAATACACAGCAGAAAATATCAGCTTTGGTTTAGAAAGGGTTTGCCGCATATGTATTTTTGATGGTCATCATCTATTAGCTGGTGGTAATCCCACGAATTTAACGGAAGCAGCTGACATTACCTCGAACAGTCACTCCAAAGAAATTGTAAAGCTGGGTATCACGTCCCCCCAGGATCCGACTCTATGTTAATGTAAGCCCACAACTATTCTGAAAATCATAACAAAACTTTTCCAACAATCTTTTTCTTCATCTGGCTGAAAAAAAGCCAGAGTGCCAAAAACGGCAAAGACAAATAATTCTCCAAACCAAAAACACCTAACAATTTTCGCATGCCTAGGCTAAATTCATGAGGTAGGATAAAGTATATTCAGCTCAGGAGAAGGATACTCTGACATGGTCTCTGACACCTCGATGACTCGATAATCTGGTCAAGATAGTCAGAGCTTGCTTCTTTTCCTAAAAACTATCAAAGAACAATAGTGCAAAAAGACATTGATATTGATTGGCAGACATTGATAGTTGATTGACTAAGCTAAACTCAAGTTACATTTTTGAATATGCACCACTGAAGCGCGTCTAGTGCCGTTTCAAAATTTTTCTCGATACGAAAAAAATTAAACAGTAGGGGGAAAAGTGCTAATGATAATAATGATAATGATATGATTAATTCGTTATTCTTTCTCAGCAAAGTCCATATACTACCCGAATATTATTGAATGGACAATACTGACAAATTCTTACAACAACTGCATATAGTCTATCCAGAAGGTACGATCAGAAACGTTTTGATTTCCTAGCATAGCAACCGCTGTCTCCATGCTGGGTTCTCTTAAATAGTAAAGTGTTGCATTACCTAGCTAACATTAAAAATATGAATCGATCGAGAATATGAAATCGGAGCTAATATTTTATAACGCCCGAGCAGCTCCCTCTGTCTGCGTTGACCGACGGCCTTACACAAATACGTGCAGTTGGAGCACAGCAATTTGAACAGAGCAGCACATGTTTACAAAACAAATCCCAGACTGAAAGTTGATCAAAATATATAACGGGTCACGGGTAGGGTAAAACGGGGTAATAAGGGACAAAGTTTTGGTTTTTGCCTCGGTTAAAAGACATGGGTCAACTAAGTACTTCTAATTAGGTATTAGATAAAAGCCCTGTTTCTCCTCTATCGAATGACGTCTCGACCTCGAGATAAATGCTATCCAAGCAAAAGATATAAATAATTATTTAAAAGCGGTCGTTTTGTTCTTTCTCAGAGCGTCCCGTTTTTCCAAATTTCGAAAATTTTAATTTGTGCAACTGTAATCATTTTTGCGATTTATACTGCAACCCTGGCATCATTTAAAAGAGCAAAATGTGTAGAATATTGTAGCGTCGCTCTTTTTCTGAGAATTTTGTTTTTCCTGGTTTTTATGGCCAACTTTGCAAGATGTCCTTTTCCAGATAATAAGGTGCAGCAGTTTCGGCTGTTAAGGGACACTGGGGGGATAAGTAGGCACAATTCCGGGTATTAATGGACAGCGTTAAATTGTATTTTTTTGGTTGCCTTCGATATTTTCGGAAATGCTGAACATTTTTCATTCTAGAACCACATGTTGAAAATATTTCCTTCGACCTGTACAGGCTTTTTAAAGTCATGAGATCAAAGAAACTTGCCGCCTCTAAGCTAATATCGTGTATATCAACGGTTAGGGCAGCGCTCATTAGCTAATTTCATGTGTAATTTTGAGCTATTGCAAAGTTAGAGGCTAAGGTGTAATCAAGATTACTGGTTAATCCCTATTTCGCTTAAAATGATAAAAGGCAGCAGGTTTCTTTGATCTTCAAATTTTAAAACTGCTATATGGAACGCAGGACACATTTTCAAAGGTTAGTGCAATGACAAAAAATGTTCAGCGTCTTCAGTTCTACAAGAAAATAGAACTTTTAAAAAATTTTAAAATTTTAAAAAAATTTAAAATTTTAAAATTTTTTAATTTTTGAAGTTGTTGAGTCTTAAATAGCATCTAGTCTAAGTTTTACCACATTAGACTGATTTTTTTTGAAAAAATTCTGTTTTTTGCTTACTTGGCGACAGTTGCATGCAGTATTGCCAATTCTATCTTGACACACAAAATCCTATGCTGTTCCTTAATACCCAGACCTGTCCCTTATTATCCTTGATGGTGTCCCTAAAAACCCCGTTTTGCTAAAAGTATTCTTTTGCAAATTTATTGATATATTCAAAGGAATTTTTAGTTGAGCAAAATAAGAATGGTACAAATATATTTAGAACAAATTAAGCTTTCATTTGATGTATAAATCATGGACTTTTGTTGAGTATTAAAGCAGATTCAATTGTTTAAAGTTGCATCTTAATAAAATCTCATAAAATGCGAAGGGTTTTTGTCCCTTATTACCCCATTTTACAATAATATATCTGTCAGCGAGAAGACACACGCTTATATGAAAGCGTGTAATTAGTGCAAAGTGGGACAGCCCCCGGAAGTTACGGGGGGTTCCGTGTTAATGAACCGAGCATACCTTACATGATTTGTACGTGCATGCTAGCGTCAGAGTTTCTTGCTCTTATCTATTATGTACTCTTGCTAAAATAAATAATTTGTGCAAGGGCGTACAGCACTACAAAGCTCAATTAATACTGTTTGCTTTCTCAGCATTACTGTTAGAGAACAGGATGACTTACGAAGACGGCGCTGGACTTCAGATGGTTAATGTGCCTCATATAGCCTTCTTGGCTGGGAAAATGGCACAACAACAACTTACGTGTAGGTATCCATCAAGTAGACAAAATCATAGTATTCTTCTATGTTGTCAAATCTTGGAATGTCCGCACACATTGTGCCTCTACAATAATCTTTCGCGAGGGAGATGGTAGTTGAGTCAAAGCTGATATAGTAGCAAATCCTAGACAAGGTGCTCCAAGTGTCAAAACAATGGCTAAAATCTGAAAAACACAAGCGCAGCTACTAGCTATCCATCGCATTTGTCTTTAAAACATAATAACTTACGATTTGCCGGATGTTTTAGCAAGCACATATTTTAGCTGATTTTAATAAGGTTGCTCAGAAAATACTCAATAACAAAAGCCATTGGTATACGAAGGAAACCATCTTAACATAAACAAATGCGCATGCAAAGTTTTACCGCAGCTAAACTGAATTTCCCATATTTTTGCCTGAACAATTGCAATATGTGCGC